>VWZE01022417.1:17199-31758 GCA_013396675.1 Eubucco bourcierii
CACAGTACTCCAGGTGGGGTCTGACAAGAGCAGAGTGGCAGAATCCCCTCTCTTGCCCTGCTGGCCACACTGCTCTTGATGCAGTCCAGCACTCGGTTGCTGTCTGGGCTGCATGTGCACACTGTAGGCTCATGTTGAGCTTTTCATCAACCCAGACCCCCAGGGCATTTTCCTCAGGGCTGCTCTCCAGCCATTCACCACCCAGCCTGGATTTGTGCTTGGGATTGTGCCTACCCGGGTGCAGGAATTAGTTATTTCACCTACCTGTGGCAATGTTTTTTCTTGATATAGAAAGTTTTGTTGATATTTTCCACTAGAATTTAAAAAAAAAAATTCAAAATGCATTTTTAAATCATATAAAAGAGATAAGTTGGCAGTATATAATAAAACAAAACCAAGAACGTGAACATTTGAGTCAGTTAAAATGTTGCTCTGCAGTAACCTCAAAGGAATGATGAGCATGCTACTAATTCATAATAGAGGTTTTCTTAGTACTAAACTCTTTTGAGCTTGAATTTTATAGATTCTGACACTGCTCCACAGGACCTCACCTTCTCTCAAGGTATATTTTGGGGATGAATGAGCAGTCACATTCTTTCATGTCATTTTCCACCTTACAAAAACAAAATCTTATGTTGGTGTCGCTTTGTTCTATTTCCAGGGTGTATTGTCTCACCAGGAGGATAACTGCAAGATATAATCTCAAAATACCTTGGTTATTCAATTTTATTTTTTTTAATATTACATTCTTTACATCAGTAACACTGACTGGTATTTTTGTGTCATAGACAGTGGCAGAAAAATACTTGAAGCTCTGAACAGTACAGACTGAGAAAGGGCAAGGAGTTCAGTCCTAAATAGGCTTCTTTTCTTCTACCTGCAAATCAAATGTTTAGACTTTTTAAGCACAACTTACACAGTTTACCGGGCCAACAGTCAGCTCTCGTGTGGGTCTAAAGATCTTGTTTCACGTGAACCACAACAAGGAGGGGAACCTTTAAAAAGATTGCTAATTGTGTAGCAGGTCATATAAGGAACAGGATGCTTCTGTCCATAATGCATTGTGTATTGACCCTGCTTCCTGTTAGTAATGTGGCAATATACCTGGGCTCAATAATACAAGAAATTAGTTAAGCTTCAGTATTTAATAAAATTTTAAATAAGATGCCTTGTTATGGAGCATTTTTTAATGGGATCATTAAAAAATGGAATCAGCTCTCCTATGAAGACAGGCTGAGAGAGTTGGGGCTCTGCAGCCTGGAGAAGAGAAGGCTTCAAGGGGACTTGATAGTAGCCTTCCAGTATCTGAAGGGGGCCTACAGGAAGGCTGGGGAGGGACTATTTACAAGGTCTTGCAATGTCAGGACAAGGGGCAATGGATTTAAACTGGCAGAGGGAAGACTTAGACTGGATGTTAGGAGGAAGTTCTTTCCAGTGAGGCTGGTGAGGCACTGGAACAGGTTGCCCAGGGAGGTTGTGGCTGCTCCCTCCCTGGAGGTGTTCAAGGCCAGATTGGATGAGGCCTTGAGTGAGCTGTACTAGTGGGAGGTGTCCCTGCCTATGGCAGGGGGTTGGAACTAGATGATCCTTGAGGTCCCTTCCAACCTTACCATTCTATGATTCTGAAAGTCAAAGATTTTTGCCTGAAGTCAATCTCTGAAGACAGTCAGTGGATTTATTTTCATGTAACTTTCTACACTGATCACAAGATACTGCATAACAGAGGATCTTAAAACCCATTAGTATGCTAGAACTGTAAGGAACTGTACATTTGTAGTTATTCTTATAAATTAACTTAAGTTAAAATGCTTTGAATTCCACCAACTGCACTGGCTTTGTCCTAAGCAATGATAAAATACCATGTAGAGATACCATCCCTGTGGGATTCTGAGAGAAGAACTATTCCCCTTGATTAAATCGTTGTAATCTCAGAGAAAGAATAAACAATTCAGATGTAGTTTCTGAAGGTACCTATATCATGTTCAATTTCTAATTCCCAGTGGACCCCTCTTATTACAGCAAAACTTCATCTGTAAGTGCTTATAGATTTTTAACAAATATATGGGAATAAATAGCTATTTTTAAAGCTTTCAGAAACAATAAGGTCACAGAATGATTGAGGTTAGCAGGGATCTCTAGAAGTTGTCTGGTCCAAATTCCTGCTTCAAGCAGGGTCATCTAGAACAGTTTTCCCAGGACCACATTTAGACAACTCTTTAATATCTCCAGGGAGGGAGATTCCCACATCTGTGACCAAGCTCTGCCAGTGTTTGGTCACTCCCATGGTGAAAAATCACTTCTTGATGTTCAAACACAACTACCTTTAGTCCTGACACAATGGGCTCCACTGAAAAGAGTCTAGCTCTATCTTCTTTACTCCTTTCCTTCAGCTCTTTGTATGCACTGATAATACCCATCTCTGAGCATTCTCTTCTCTGGGCTGAACAGTCCCAACTTCCTCAACCTTTCCTTACCCAAGCAATGCCCCCAACATTTACATATCACAGTGAGCTTGTAGTGGGTTCTTTCCTGTAGCTTTGTATCTCTGAACACAATATACTGTGTCCCAGAATGAACCACAGTACTCAAGTGCAACCTCACCAGTGCTAGTTTGAGAACTAAAGACCACCTCCTCTGACCTCCTGGCAAGACCTCTTAATGCCACTGAGGATGCCACTAGATTGGGTTGCTTCAGGGGCACATCACTGCCTCATGTTCTGTGTGATATCCACTAGGATTCCCAGGGCTTTTTTTGTAAAGCTGCTTTCCAGGTGGACAACCCTCAGCACCTACCAATGCATTGGTTTGCTTCTCCCCAGGTACAAGACTTGGCAAGGTCCCTTGCTTGAACTTCAAGAGATTTCTGGCATCTAATTTCTCCAGCCTGATGAAGCCTCTGAACAGTAGCACAACTACCTGGTGTATCAGGAACTCCTAGTTTTATGTTATCAACCAGCTTATGGAAGTTGCACTCTGACCCAACATCCAAATTACTCATAAATAGGCTATTTGGTATAGAACCCCAGGTGGGAGAGTGTATCTGAACGCTCTGAAGGTTGTCTCAAAGTGGCTATGGATCAACAGCCTAAACAAGAAAGTCACTGGCCCTGATCTCAGCCTGTAATAATGCAGAACAATAAACTTTTTTAAGGGAGCAATTAACCATCTAAATTAAATTCCCGAAGTGAATCATTATAGCTTAAACCTCAGGGTTTTACACTCTTGGTTGAGGCAATGAATATGAGTATTAACAAAAGGTAGCACAAATGCCACTCCTCACATAGAATCACAGAATTAATCAGGTTGGAAAAGGCCTTTGAGATCATTGAGTCCAACCTATCACCTAACCCTTCTAATTAAGCTAAACCATGGCACTAAGTGCCTCATCCAGTCTCCTTTTAAACACCTCCAGGGATGGTGACTCCACCACCTTCCTGGGCAGCCCATTCCAATGGCCAGTCAATCTTTCTGTGAAGAACTTCTTTCTAATGTCCAGCCTAAACCTGCCCTGGTGCAGTTTGAGACAGTTCCCTCCTGTTCTATCACTGGGTCCCTGGGAGAAGAGATCAATCCCTGCAGGGCTACAGCCTCCTTTCAGGTAGTTGTAGAGAGCAATAAGGTTTCCCCTGAGTCTCCTCCAGACTGAACAACCCTAGCTCCCTCAACCACTCCTTGTAGGGCTATGCTCCAGACCCTCACCAGCCTTGTTGCCTTTCTCTGGACACATTCAAACACCTCAACATCTTTCTTAAATTGAGGGGCCCAGAACTGGACACAGTACTCAAGGTGTGACCTGACTAGTGCTGAGTACAAGGGGAGAATGACCTCCCTGCTCCTGCTGGCCACACTATTGCTGATACAGGCCAGGATGCCATTGGCCTTCTTGGCTACCTGGGCACACTGCTGGTTCATGTTCAGTTGCCACAGGTCCCTGTCTGCCTGGCTGCTCTCCAGTCACTCTGTCCCCAGCCTGTAGAACTGCGTGGGGTTGTGGCCAAAGTGCAGAACCTGGCACTTGGACTTGTTCAAACTCATGGCATTGGTCTGTGCCCATCTATCTATCATGTCCAGGTCCCTCTGCAGAGACTTTCTGCCCTCTAACAGATCAACACTTGCTCCCAAGTTGGTGTCATCTGCAAACTTACTCTTGGTGGACTCAATCCCCTCATCCAGATCATCAATGAAGATATTAAACAGGACTGGGCCCAGCACTGATCCCTGGGGCACACCACTAGGGACTGGCCGCCAACTGGATGTCGGTCCATTCACCACCACTCTCTGGAACCAGCCAGCCAGTCAGTTCTTAACCCAGCAAAGAGTGCCCCTGTCCAAGCCATGGGCTGCCAGATTTGTCAGGAGTGTCTGCCATAGCATAGAATCATAGAATGGTAAGGTTGGAAGGGACCTCAAGGATCATCTAGTTCCAACCCCCTGCCATAGGCAGGGACACCTTCCACTAGTACAGCTCACTCAAGGCCTCAGCATGTATGTTAAGTGGTTGAGGAGGCTGAGATAACTGCCATGTAGACAACCATCAAAAAGAAGTTTGGAACAGATTTTGTGTATGACACATGTATGCGTGTGTGAGATCTGTGTGTATGTGTATGAGATGTGAAAGAACCAAAACAGCTATTGCAGTCCTGTCACAACAGAGCTGTTTGAAGCAGGATTCCTGCTGTGGAGTTTCCCCCTGTGCACAATCTAGTTAATTCAGCTTTGTGCAAAGAAGGCCTAAATAACCACCTTTACTGATCTCATCTGTTTGGTTAGGACTTATTACATGTTTAAAGGGAAAATAATATTAGAAGATTGTGTCTACTGAGGCTCAATACTCAGAGACATCACTCCTCGTCAGGTTTCTGGTTTATATAGTAGTGGAGAAAGGTGTCTGATCTGTGGCCATGTTTGTTCCCAGCACTTTATCTGTTACTTCTGCACCAACTGTCACTGATCTGAGTTCACCCAGAAGTAGGATGCAGTCCTTCTTCCAGTTGCTCAGTAACTCTTTCCAGTATAGGGATGCTAGGCAGCTTAGGAAATATGATACACATATGACATAAATATGAAAAATAGTTTGGGTTTGTTTTTGGTTTTTTTTTTTAAGGAAACATGGACCAGGATTTTAAAATATTTGGCACCAACAAATGATTTATAGAGAAATATATTTATTTATATAGGTGACATGTCCAGTCATTTCAGTAGTGTAACATGGCATTGCCTTGACAAATTTTTTTTTCAGTAACTTCCAGGTGTCTTTTATCTCATTTGTCTTTCAAAGACAACAGATATCTAAACCTAAGATTATCATGTCAAAACCTAAATTTGTGTCTTCTTTCCAAAATACATTCTAGTCTCTGTCACGTGAGTGTATTTTAAAACCGCAGATCACACAATCGGGTCTGGCTCAGTTCAGAAGGGAGACAGAGGGAGAAGGTACACAGAGGGAGAAGGTACACAGACCCCACCTGGAGTACTGTGTGCAGTTCTGGAACCCTCAGCACAGGAAGGACATGGAAGTGTTGGAGCGGGTCCAGAGGAGGGCCATGAAGATGATCAGAGGGCTGGAGCAGCTCTCCTATGAGGACAGGCTGAGAGAGTTGGGGCTCTTCAGCCTGGAGAAGAGAAGGCTTTGAGGGGACCTGATAGTAGCCTTCCAGAAGGGGGCCTACAGGAAGGCTGGGGAAGGATTATTTACAAGGTCCTGCAATGACAGGACAAGGGGCAATGGGCTTAAACTGGCAGAGGGGAGATTTAGACTAGATGTTAGGAGGAAGTTCTTTCCAGTGAGGGTGGTGAGGCACTGGAACAGGTTGCCCAGGGAGGTTGTGGATGCTCCCTCCCTGGATGTGTTCAAGGCCAGATTGGATGAGGCCTTGAGTGAGCTGTACTAGTGGCAGGTGTCCCTGCCTATGGCAGGGGGTTGGAACTAGATGATCCTTGAGGTCCCTTCCAACCTTACCATTCTATGATTCTATGATTTCTGTATTGAGGTGTTACCTGGGAGCCCAGATGTGAGCTTACATGCCTATACTTCCCCAGCTCACACTGCCTGTACATTGGACCTGTCTCTAATTCAACCCAGGAGCAAAGCTGCAGGTAAAAGATCATTGGGAAGAGCAGATGAACTGCCTGGATTTCCCTGGTAAAATAATCACCGGTGATATAACTGATAATGATGACATTCAAATGTTCATCTTTATGTCTGAAGCTTAACAACCCAGTGCAATGGATGGGGCTTTGCAAGTTACTCTTTCCCATTGTCTGCAGACTCATTAAAACAATATTGCATTGAATGTGCTTAGTGCACACTTTAAAGGTCACTTACTACCAAAAGGACTGAAGAGCATATGCATGAAACCTCATTTTATCACCCTCTTTTCCAAACTGCCTTAGCTAAGATAACCTCCCATTGTGTCTACTGCTTCTTGCTAAATTGCTGGTTTTCCAAATGTTTAAGTACATTGCACACACTTTAAAGTAATTGTTCCTTTTATTTTGCTTTAGTATAGTAAAAAAAAAAAAAAAAATTCTACAGCTAAGAATATGTAATTACACAAACAGCCCTTTAATTTCTAATCCAAACTTTTATTTATGCAAAAACCAATCCCTCAGCAATATTCTACTACATATACACTTTACAGATGCACAGTGATCTTGGAAAGTGAAGATGAAGGAAGAGACATTATACAATGCAGTAACACAAAACCACATAACACTGTGAAATCATTGCTGTTGCTTTCCAGCATATTGTAGGGATTAGTGCTAATGCTTATTTCTTGTCCTTTCAGCCAAAAAGTCGCCAGCTACAATTCTCCCTGACTGAATTAGTCATATTAGGCCATATGTTTCCTAATGATCTGGAGATCAGAGTTTAGGTGTTATAGTCTGAAGGTATGAAAAATAAACAAAGAGTGCATCATCATTAAAAAGGTGAAAGGTTCCTGTAGTTACAGATCTCTATCAAAGGCTGGAGTTCGTTGGCAAAATGATTCGATGTGATGTTTTGAAAAGGTACATACATATCAGTAATTCTGCAGTAGCTGGTTTAGGTGAGGGAAAATCAGTTAAATATCTCTATCCTAGTACACTGTAAGAAAATATCCTTACTTACAGACAGAAATGTCTGGCAAAACTGAAATATTCCTCAACATAATATTTGTACCTTATCAGCTTAACTCTGAACACCCTGACCGAAGTTCTCACTGTTGCAGTATCTTTGGTTTTAGTGGAGATTTCTGTGAATCCTGTAAATCAATCACTTATAACTCAAGTTATCTAAGTGTCATCAAACACTCATGAATTTAATTACTGATAATTGCATTTTAAAGTGACATTTTTGCCATGAAATACTTTTTTTGCCATGAAAAACCTTATTTTCAGCTTTGATACCTATAGCTTATTTTAGTGAAGATCATATGGTATTTTGAAATTTATTCAAGCACAAGACTAATTCTACAGGAAATGCCTACAACCATTTTAGAGCTGGAAAAGCAAAAACCATAGTATTTCTCTTTCTGGTTAAAAAAAAAATAAAAGAAAGTGAATAAATAACATTAGGTAAGCTATGAAAAGGTACTATAGGAATAGAATCATAGAATCATAGAATGGTAGGGTTGGAAGGGACCTCAAGGATCATCTAGTTCCAACCCCCTGACATAGGCAGGGACACTTCCCACTAGTACAGCTCACTCAAGGCCTCCTCCAACCTGGCCTTCAACACCTCCAGGGAGGGAGCAGCCACAACCTCCCTGGGCAACCTGTTCCAGTGCCTCACCACCCTCACTGGAAAGAACTTCCTCCTGACATCCAGTCTAAATCTCCCCTCTACCAGTTTAAACCCATTGCCCCTCATCCTCTCATTACAAGACCTTGTCACACTGAGCCTGGGAAGATCTAGAAGCCTATCAACACACTGACAGAACTCCCTTCAAGTGTTTGGGTACTGTTTGGAAACTGTAGTTAGCCCTGGGAATCCTGAGATAGTATTTTGTGAGTGAAAAAGCCTCTCTGACTCAATCCAAGTGCTGTCTGCCTTAAGCAGAAAGATGCTGTCAAGTCCCTCTAGTGGGCAAGTGGTATAGTTGACTGCAAGAACTTTTCTTCTACTTCAGTAGTTTAATGTTTGTTCCATTGTTGCTAGTTATTTCTGAAGTGTTCTCTATCCTCTGTTCTCACCTGTGTAATGTTTTTCATGACCATGCAAAGAACCTGATTAAAAATCATTAATGTGCCGAGATTATATATATTGGCATCAAAATTTGCAAACAATATTAATTGTGCAGTAAACCACCAACCGCTACAGTTGTGCATTTTGATAAGATAAATTATCCCCCCCCCCCAAAATGAAATATAACAAAGATATTAGTATTCGATTTAGTTATCTTTGGCAATTGTTTTGTTCTTTCCTTTTTACCTGAATTTTATCTCCCTTCATTAAGATAATAGATATATAACCCTCTAGTACAAAAATGGTGTCTAGTTCATTCACTTTAGCCTGGCAATTTTCCAGATCGTTAAGATATTTTACAGTCTTAAATATTGGCTATGACACTGTCTTCTTTTTAATGTGTGTGGATGAAATGGGAATATTTCGTCAGGAATAGTGTGGCCAGCAGGAGCAGGGAGGTCATTCTCCCCCTGGACTCTGCACTGCTTAGGCCACACCTTGAGTACTGTGTCCAGTTCTGGGTACCTCAGTTTAAGAAGGACATTGAGGTGCTTGAACGTGTCCAGAGAAGGGCAATGAGGCTGGTGAGAGGCCTCAAGCACAGCCCTATGAAGAGAGGCTGAGGGAGCTGGGATTGTTTAGCCTGGAGAAGAGGAGGCTCAGGGGAGACCTTCTTGCTGTCTACAACTACCTGAAGGGTGCTTGTAGCCAGGAGGAGGTTACCTTCTTCTCTCAGGCAAGCAGCACCAGAACAAGAGGACACAGTCTCAAGCTGTGCCAGGGGAAGTTTATGCTGGAGGTGAGGAGAAAGTTCTTGACTGAGAGAGTCATTGACTGCTGGAATGGGCTGCCCAGGGAGGTGGTGGAGTCACTGTCCCTGGAGGCGTTCAAGGCGGATTTGGACGTGGCACTTGGTGCCATGGTCTAGTCTTGAGGTCTGTGGTAATGGGTTGGACTTGATGATCTTTGAGGTCTCTTCCACCCTTGGTGATACTGTGAAAAGCATTCCCCAAACATTACTGGAAACAACAAAAGAAAATTACGAAAGAACCCACAAAGATTTAACCAAGCAAAAATGCAAGGTAATTCATCAGGTGCGCTGGAGAGGATGACAAGGATTAAAACCAGCTCCTCAAGGAGACGAAAATGTCTATGTAGTAATAGTGTCAGAAGAGCTTTAGCAGTGTGTGCAAATTGGGAGGCAGTAAAGGTTTAATCTACTCAGGACTTCAGGGCATCTGCAAAACCCCATTAAGGAAAGGCTGTCTTACCCCTCAGGGAGAAATGGCAGCCCTATACAGGGCAAAATCTGATCATGTAATGATGTGTGAGGTAGCATTCAATAGCTATAGGGCTTTTACATGTCCTGCCACTAATTCTTGAATCAGGTCACCCACAGCATAATTAGAAAGATTTCTACTGATATCAGCAGGACTTGGGCCACACTCCAAGCAAGGTGTAAGTGTATGGTAATGGCAAACAGACAAGGAATTTGTATAAAGCTACAGATGCTATCTGGGAGGTAAAGACAGAGTCTGCTTATTATGATTCCACACAGAAATCTGTAAACATATCCATGCTTCTTAATATCATAAGATAAAGATAATTAAAAAGGAAATGAAAGGAGAATGACAAATATGACTGGGGGCTAGTAGTCAATTAACATCTAGAGATTGGCTGGGTTATTGCTGTAGGAGAGAATGATGTCAAATTAGACATTAAAAGGATGTAAATGCCAAAAATTGCCTAACACATTTTTTTCTTAATAATACAAAGAAGAAGTAGATGGAAAAATAAAGCAAAGCAAATCAAAATATTTTTGAAAAATAGAATAAACTTTAAGGTGAAGGACAGATTAGGAATTCCCCACTGAGAAACTCCTGCCCTTTTTCTTTGGGTATTAGAATTAATTTGGGGAAAATGTGAAGATCTCTATGGTTATGGGAATTTCTGGAAAGCCAAAAAAAAAAATCAGATAAAAACCCCTAAAAAAAGTAGTGGTTTTCATCCTTCTCCACAACATGGTAGGCTGTGTTGGAGGGAACTGTGATTCCAATGCCACTAAACACTCATTCATTGACCCCAATGTGATTTTCAGTGCATCCATTCTTCCCATCCTGTTCACTCTTTGGTACTTCTCATTGTGATGTCCAGGCCTTAGGTAGCCTCTAAAACTCCAGATAATTATATTTTATAGTTATGATGATCTCATTGTTGGTAATCACGACTTTGGAAGTCTTTTTCCTCACTAAGATTTAAATAACAAGAGTCTTTAAAGCTGACTAGAGACAGATCAATACTAAGAGAACTTTATTCTTATATATTAGCATATAAAAAATTTCTAAGATTCTCAAACATATTTGACTGCCAACCCTTAAACAACTCTACATACCACCCTTCTCTTTTCAGGGGAGGTCGTGGATGCTCCCTCCCTGGAGGTGTTCAAGACCAGATTGGAGGAGGCCTTGAGTAACCTGTACTAGTGGGAGGTGTCCCTGCCTATGGCAGGGGGTTGGAACTAGATGGTCCTTGAGGTCCCTTCCAACCTTGCAATTCTATGATTCTATGATTTCTCGCCCTTTCCTTCAACAGGTGATAAAACTTCTACCAGAGATTAAAGAATACAGACCAGACAATTCTCTCACTGCTTCAACTGCAGCATGACAGAGAAAAGTCCTTCACCATTTCTGGGCTCTATAAAGATCACAAGTACACATCAGCCTATGAAATGGCTGCAATGTGCAGCAAAACAGAGGGTAAAAATTCTTAAGAACTGTCTTGTTTTAGCAGGCTTCGGCATGTGCCAAGGGGGAAGACAGAGTGAGCTGCCTGGGGAGCATGTAATGTTTACCTTCTCATCATAGAAATATTTTTCCTGGGCCTGTCATCACTGCTGTTAAATACTTGCCTGGAGGAAACCAAATGGTTTGCAGTGCTTCTGTATGAACACAGTGGTCTGCCTGTCAGCATCGCTGGGTCAACACAGTCCTGCTCTCCAGCCATGGAAGTGGGTCGCAACCTGATCAATAAGCTTTGGAGCAAAATATAGAGGAAGTAGTGCTGCACACTATGTGGGAGAAAGTAGCTGGAGTTAGGCAGAGGAAGGAGGAATGAGATGAGGTATCTTCATGAAAAATTCTTCCTGGGAGAAAATGTCTTCATAAAGAAACCTAGAAAAGAATTACTCCTTTGTGGATGTCAGAAAGCAAAGGGGGAGTGGTGCAAGTGCCTGAATAGCTGTGCCAGCTATATATAGTAATTCTAACCAGGACAGAAAGACAATAGGATGCTTATTGTGCAACTGTATTCCATCATGTGTGATATTATTAGTTGAACTTGTGTATGTACTTAATGATTGGCACAATGACATGCTGGCAGAGCTGACCACATTTTCCATTCGAGGAGGCGACTTCAAGGAGACCTTATAGTAGCCTTCCAGTATCTGAAGGGGGCCTACAGGAAGGCTGGGGAGGGACTGTTGACAAGGTCTTGCAATGACAGGACAAGGGGCAATGGGTTTAGACTGGCAGAGGGAAGATTTAGACTGGATGTTAGGAGTAAGTTCTTTCCAGTGAGAGTGGTGAGGCACTGGCACAGGTTGCACAGGGAGGTTGTGGCTGCTTCCTCCCTGGAGGTGTTCAATGCCAGGTTGGAGGAGGCCTCGAGTGAGCTGTACTAGTGGGAGGTGTCCCTGCCTATGGCAGGGGGTTGGTCTTTGAGGTTCCTTCCAGCCTTACCATTCTGTGGTTCTATGATTCCAGAGGAAAAGGTGTTGTGGTTCAGCACTGGGATTCTACTGTTAAAAGCACTGGTGAAAATATAACTTCCTTCTTTCAACTGGTCCTGGGAAAACTGTTCATTCAGTTGTCTGAGTGACACAGTTCTATCTGTCTCTACCAGCATTTCAAATCAGATCTGAAGAAGCACTGAAGTAAAATGGAGATGAAGAAGGATGTGGTCCTCCATAAACAGACAGGTAGGTAGATACTTTTCTCTTGTTCAGTGGAAGAGAGCCAAAGAAGGGTTTTACAGAGCACTCAGATGAAAAGGGAAAGAAGGTGTTATTTTCTTCTGATGTATGTGTCTCAGCTTGGAGTGGCTGCAGGGAGAATTCCTCTCTGCTTCTCTGTGAGTCAATGATTTGTCTGTCACAGGCCAGTTAGATGTAAGAGGCAAATATTTGTGACATTGTGTAAAAGCATTGTTTGGATTCCTTTTCTTTTACAACATTTTCAACCAGGAATGCATCCTTTGCTTTACAGTGAAAGACAGGAACTGACCACCCTGAAGAGCCACCAGCAAAGTGCTTCTTCAAGGTGAAGGAGAAATGCACGATGCTTTTATTTCAATTTGAATTTATATTACTTCTCTTTTGGTCCAAATACTTGCTTGTCAAAGAAAACTACATATGGATTTAGAGAAGATTTTCTTTCACAGTCTTCTATGCCTGGATCTGAGGGGTTTGATAGTACCTTATTGAATAAAAAAGAAATTGGAGAAAATATAGGACAGGGAAAGCAATAGGAGTAGTCACACATTTGATAGAGGTACAGGGAGAGATAATTGACCATTTGCTACCCAAAAAAAATAAGGTTCATCAAGGTTAGAAGGCACTGGAAGCAAGGCTGATGGCAATGTAGTTACTGAAAATTAAAATGGTTATGATTTTATTTGCCTAAAGAGTTACATGGAAATATTACTGCAGCTGGTGAATCACAAAAGGCAGCTGTGGAATAAAAGCATGAAGCACTCTCAAATTACCTCCTTGGCAGTCATGTGCTGTCAGTTATATGGGGATGCACTTTCCAGGATACTGTCCTACAGGATGGTTCACTTGGTTCTTCATACCTACAGGCTCTGAAAAAGATAGTAGGCACCAGAAACATTCATTTTATTTTTTAACTCTGGAAGCAGGGGGAACAAAAAAAACCAAAAAAACAAAACAAAACAAAACCCAAAAAAACCACCTCTTTTCCTCTCTTTTCACCTCTAGCACCCTTAGATGGCTGCAGTCCCTGACTGTGATGGGATCATAGCACAGGCAAGAAATGCAAGTTGAGGAATCCACTGATGACGGGCAGCCACTGGGTATTTGGGTGGATGTGTCCCATCTTTCACCAGATGTCAACGGTTGTCTGATCTGCTGGGAGCAAAACTCTTCTTTCCTAAATGCCTGCTGCACTTACTTATTGCTATTTGCTTGTTGGCATATGTAGACAGACCACTTAGGGAAGCAGGGGCTGTCTTCCTCTCCATCTGTTTGCACACTGAGAAACAGAAGGAGAGCTGTTTCATTCTAATCTGCTTTTACAGCACACCATCTCTAAGGATAACCTACTGGAAATATCCTTTCCACTAGAATGGGCATGCATCAGTAACACATGGATTTCCATAGATTTTAATCCAATACACATCACTGCTATGTAAGCTTGGACAGAAAGCAATAGCAGGTGAGAGACAGAATTGAATATTTTCATGTTTTAGTTCACTCTTTTACTTAATCAGAAATAAAAGACTTCTGCATTTTAAAGCTATTTGCTTATGCAAAAAGATATGAAAACGGTTAATGGAAACAATTTCTAGAGAAATATTTTCTGTTGGGAAAGTGGAGCTTATGCAAATCAATATATCTCAAGGGAAAGACCAATTTTTGTGGAATTTTCCCATCCTGATAATATAAATATTTTACTTCACATTTACGTTAAATTCTACATCATTGTGCCTGACTGCAGCCAGGAAATACTCTTGCTTGTTGTCCCCATTGAGCCTTGTTTCTTGTTTTATCTCGCTGGTCAAACAGGGAGAGTTTCCCACTGCTGATGGCTTGCTTTGGTGAATCCCCAAGGTTTCAGCTGAAGTCAGAAATGGGAATAGAAGAACAGGGAAACCCAGAACCACATTGGAGAAGAGGCATTGGAGAAGTCTAACCGTCTTGATAACAAGATCAAGCTGAGCTAGAGGCACTGATATTGACAGTTATTTTTTTTAATTTTAAGCAATTTAATTCCAAAAATTCCTCCTTTTTTTTTTTTAATTTCTTTTTATTAATCGATTTTGAATTTATGGATATTCACATTTTTCTTAGGTATATTTGCCTGCATGGCATGAACAAAAGACTGATCTGAAGAATAAGATGTGGACATGCAAGAAGGGCAGGGAACCTAGCCTGGCAAAGCCCTGAGCAAGTACAGAAGAAGGAATAATGAAAGAGAACACATGAAAGGGTTTAACTTAGTTTGATTTCAGTAGAAGTTTGTGATAGTTTTTCTAAAATGTGTCACACTGGAGGTATTTATGTAAAGTCAGCCTACGGACACCTACGGACACCTACGGACACCATGAAGCGTGGCCAGCAGGGCAAGGGAGGGGATTCTGCCCCTTTACTCTGCTCT
>VWZE01022420.1:28681-49483 GCA_013396675.1 Eubucco bourcierii
GTGGAGGTGCTCTGGTGGAGGTACCTTGGTGGAGGTGCCTTGGTGGAGGTACCTTGGTGGAGGTGCCTTGGTGGAGGTGCTTGTGGAGGTGCCTTGGTGGAGGTGCCTTGGTGGAGGTGCTTGTGGAGGTACCTTGGTGGAGGTGCCTTGGTGGAGGTGCTTGTGGAGGTGCTCTGGTGGAGGTGCTCTGGTGGAGATGCCTTGGTGGAGGTGCCCTGGTGGAGGTCCACAGAAGTACTGTTTGCATCCCTGAGATTTCAGCCAGCAACCTGGGCTGAGTCTGGGAAGGTAACAAAAGCAATCTTTGTCTTTGTTGATTTGAACAAGGGATAGATGATTTAGACTCTCACAGAGGTGATACTGCAGCTGCATCCTATCTTGTGCTATTAGGGAGACATCAATCATGATGCAAAGCAAAAAAACCAGAACAGCTAAATTCCCCCAATAAAGCCTAGGATTTAACCTAAGTTTTGCAAGAGGTGGTTCAAAAGAGGATCAGTGGGCAATGCTCAGTGGATAAGGTCACATAACTGGGCTGTAGTGCCCTTAGAGATTAGGAACTAGCACTGCCCTTGTGCTGCATTCACCCCTGTAGAGGTGGCCTTGTTTTTGGAGCCTTCTGATTTAATTCTTGCTTGGAGCTTGCAGTTATCACTGATTGACATCCTGGCTTGGGTTAGAAACAGGGTGGGCAGTAGAGACAGTAGGGGATCATGTCCTGTGCTCAGTTCTGGGGAGGCCACACCTCAAGTGCTGTGTTCAGCTCTGGGCTCCTCACTGCAGGAAGGACATTGAGGGACTGCAGCCTGTCCAGGGAAGGGCAATGAGGCTGCAGAAGGGCCTGGAGCAGCTGAGCTGTGAGGAGGGGTTGAGGGAGTGCAGACTGCAGAAGAGGAGGCTGAGGGCAGAGCTCATTGCTCTCTGCAGCTCCCTGCAGGGAGGTTGGAGTGAGGAGGGAGCAGCCTCTGCTCCTTGGTGGCAAGGGACAGGAGCAGAGGAAATGCTTCCAAGCTGCCCCAGGGGAGGTTCAGGCTGGATGCTAGGAAATCTTTCTTGCCAGAGAGGGTTCTCAGCCACTGGAATGGTCTGCCCAGAGCAGTGCTGCAGTCCCCATCCCTGGAGGTGTTTGAGCAGCCTGTGGGGCTGGAGCTTAGGGCCATGGTTTGGTGTTGAGCCTGCAGTGCTGGGTGGGAGGTTGGGCTGGGTGACCTTGGAGGGCTTTCCCAAGCAGGTGCTTTCTATTATTCTGTAATTCTATTAGCTTCTCCCATCAGCCCTGAATCTACTTCAGGTGATCTAGGGCAAAAAGCTGCTACCAGTAGAACTTGCTTCAGTGCCACTGGCAGTGCATGAAATATTTTCAAGGGTCCAAAGAGAGGAGAAAGCAGAAAGTATCTGGATTTTGCCTGTGAAGATCATCAAAAGGTTTGCTGTTTCAGTTTGGGGTGGATTTTTTTTTTAAATGAGTTAATTTAGTATCACTGCTACCGTGTCAGGGGTTTGGGTTTTTTGTTTTCTTGTGTTGCTAGAAAGCACAGACAGACACAGAAACTTATCTGGTATGCAGAACACAGGTCTAAAATGGTTTGGGTTTTTGGTTTTTTTAATAAATTAATTATCTGGGGGGTTGTGGTTGTTTTGGTTGGTTGGTTTGGTTTCTTGAAACCAGGTGCTTATCTGTTATAATGATTTGCAGTTAAAAATGTGATTGCTTTCCTTCTGGTCCTGTCAGTAAGGTGCTACCTCAGCAACTTGGCTGAGACCATTTAAAACACATGATAATATTGGGTGCTTGTTTGTTGTTCCATTGTCAAAGGGTGCAGTTTTAAAAGTGCTGTGTCCACTGCTTTCCTATGCACCAAGAAAACAAACTTCCAGTCAGAGAGCTGTGAAAGTGAGAAGAGAGGTTTTCCTGTCTTCATTTGTCATCCTCTTTCTCAGATACTGTAGTTGCACTTGTTTGGCTATGCCAAAGGCAGGCCGATATAAATATCTTCCTTAGATGGTTAACTAAGAGTCTGTTAAGAGTACTGGGCCAAATTTTGTTCAGTATCTCCATCAACAACCTGGGTGAGGGCATTGAGTGCACCCTCAGCAAGTTTGCTGATGATACAAAACTGGAGGGGTGGCTGCCACCTCTCAGGCTCTGCTGCCACCCAACAAGATCTGGGCAGGCTGAGAGCTGGGGGAAGGCAAACCTCATGAAGTTCAATAAGGACATGTGCAGGGTCCTGCACCTGGGGAGGAATAACAGCAGGCACCAGTACAGGTTGGGGCTGCCCTGCTGGAGAGCAGCTGCATGGAGAAAGCCCTTCAGGTGCTGGTGGGCAGCAAGTTCTGCATGGGCCAGCAATGTGCCCTTGTGGGCAAGAGAGCCAATGGCATCCTGGGGGGCATTAGGAAAAGTGTGGCCAGCAGGGCTAGGGAGGTTCTGATCCCCCTCTGCTCTGCCCTGCTGAGACCACACCTGGAGTACTGTGTCCAGTTTGGGGCTCCCCAGTTCAGCAGAGACAGAGACCTGCTGGAGAGAGTCCAGTGGAGAGCCACGAGGGTGAGTGGGGGACTTGAGCATCTCCCTATGGAGAGAGACTGAGAGCCCTGGGGCTGGTTAGTGTGGAGAAGAGAAGGCTGAGAGGGGATCTGAGCAATGTGTGCAAATGTCTGAGGGGTGGGGGTCAAGTGGAGGGGGCCAAGCTCTTTTGGGTGGTGCACAGCAATAAGCCAAGGAGCAATGGATACAAACTGGAACAGAGAAGGTTTCAGCTCAACATGAGGAGAAACTTCTTTAGAGTGAGGGTGGGAGAGCCCTGGAGCAGGCTGCCCAGATAGGTTGTGGAGTCTCCTTCTGTGGGGGCTTTCCAAACCCACCTGGATGCATTCCTGTGCAGACTGTTCTGGGTGAAGCTGCTTTTGGCAGGGGGGATTGGACTGGATGATCTCTGGAGGTCCCTTCCAGCTGCTGAGTTTCTGTGATTCTGTGATTTCTCTGTCTAAAGCCACGCACAGCATTTATCTTTGTGTGCAATTATTAATCAGGAGAAGATACGACATGTTTTTTCTTACTAAGTAGTAGAAACTGAGAACTTGACACCAAGAAGTGACAGAACAATTACTTAACTACTTACATAATCTTAAACATAATAGTAAAATTCTGAATTAGTATCAAGCTGACACCTTATGGGCAGATTTGCATTCTCATTGCTTCCCAGAAAGATTGTTTGTGAAGTGCTCTGTGAATCTAAGACTCAAGAAAACAAAAATGAAAGAAACAAAGCAAAACAAACCATAATCAGAATTTTCACAGTGAAATTTAGTTACTGCTTGTTTGGGAGTAATGACTGCTGAAGCCATAAGCATGGTCTGGTAGTCTGTTCTTGCTACAGAGGGACACTTTGGACCAAGGCCAAGAAAAGCTGTTCCTGTGTAATACAAATATTATCTCAACATCATTGTGGGAAAGAGTAAAACTCTTCCTGCCTAAGACCTGCTCAGACTGATGGGAAATGGCAGAGGGGAGGTTTGGAGATGGGGAATGGATGAGTGGCTGGGAGTGAGGTTTAGCTGCTACCTAGGATCACAGAATCACAGCAACAGCCAGGCTGGCAAAGCCCCTCAGTATCACCAAGGCCAACCTAGAACCTTACTCTACAAGATTCACCGTAAACCATAGCCCCAAGCACCACATCCAAACCATCCTTAAACACAGCCAGGCTGGGTGACTCCAGCACCTCCCTGGGCAGCTCATTCCACTCCCTGACCACTCTCTCCAGGAAAAACTTTTTCCTAATGTCCAATCTAAACCTCCCCAGCCTCAGCTTGAGGCCATTTCCCCCTTGTTCTGTCTCCCATTCCCTGTGAGCAGAGCCCAGCAGCAGCCTCTCCACAATGTCCCTTCAGACAGCAGTGAGCTCTGCCGTCAGCCTCCTCTGTTTCACACTAACCATCCCCAGCTCCCTCAGGTCCTCCTCATCAGATTTATTCTCCAGGCCCTTCTCCAACTTCCTTGCCCTCCTCTGGACCTGCTCCAGCACCTCCACATCTCTCTTGTATTGCAGTGTCCAAAACAACACAGCAGTCAAGCTGTGGCCTCACCAGAGCAGTCCAAGGGGACAATCACTTTCCTGCTTCTGTTGGACACAGCATTTCTAATCCCAGCACAGGCCTTCTTGGCCACCTGAGCACACTGCTGGCTCCTTTTCAGCCACTTCAAGGCCTTAGCCAGTCTGGCCCTGAACACCTCCAAGGAAAGGGCATCCACAACCTCCCTGGGCAACCTGTTCTAGAACCTCACCACCTTTGGACTGAAGAACTTCTTCCAAAGATGCAGTCTAACCCTGCTCTCCCTCAGCTTCAAACCCATGTCCCTTGTCAGAGAATCAGTAGTAGAGCTTTGATCTGGTTACTGAGGGGTGTTGATCAGAGCATCTAAAATGGCTGCAGATCCCCTTTGATACTTTGAATTAAGGAGCATTATGTGCATTTTGTTTTTTCTATAGGCTGTAGAGGAATCATAGACATCACAGCTGTAGTGTGGGAAGGCCAACCCTGGCTTTCTCACTAAATGCATTAGGAGTATTTTTTGGTACTTTTGGAGGCATTATTGCAGCTTTTTACTTTGGGTGAGTGTTCAGAGTCTGTGGGATGCTGTGTAGAATGCATAGTATGTACGTTCTGAGATGGCAGTCACTGACTTGAGACATGTTATAAAATGCAATAGTCTGGTTTACCACTTAGGTTTGAAATGTGAAATGCTTAGGGGTTTGGAAGAGCAGTTGTAAGGCAAGCAGTTAGGTGAGGTGAAAGGCAGCATCTTCATCTTTCAGGAATCATGTTAAGAAATGAAGATCAAATCATCAGGTACCTGCTTTCTATCAGCACCTGCTTTTCCTAGGCCTAGTGTGGAGAGCTTTGCCTTTCCAGCACAAACCACAGAATTACACAATTATCAGGGCTGGAACGGCCTTCAAGGAGCATCCAGTTCCAACCCATTGCCATGGGTGAGGACTCCTCACACTAGGTCAAATTGCCCAGAGCCCCATCCAGCCTGATCTTAAAGACCTTGCAAGGATGAGGCTTCCACCACCTCCCTGCGCAACCTGTGCCAGTGTCTCGCCACCCTCATGCTGAAGAACTTCTTCCTAACATCCAAACCATAAATGATACTTTGTACTCCAAATACCTTCTGAGGTGTGCAGCCACATGGGAAGTCGCAGACATCTTGACAAGCCACACCACCTACAGACATGTGCTAAAAGATTTTTCTAAACAATAAGGTAAACTCTGTGCCCATGTGGACCTCACTTGGTGTCAGCGGCACCTGATGTGCATTCTCAGGCCAGGCAGGGGACCCTTGCTGGAAGTTAGTGACTGGCTGGAGGGCAACTGTGGGGAGAGGGACTTGAGGGTGCTGGTGAATGAGAAGCTCAACATGAGCCAGCAGTGTGCACTTGCAGCCCAGAGAGCAACCAGAGCCTGGGCTGCAGCAAGATAAGCCTGGACAGCAGGGTGAGGGAGGGGATTGTGCCACTCTACACTGCTCTGGTGAGACCCCACCCGGAGCACTGTGTCCAGTTCTGGAGCCTCTGTTACAAGAACTGGACACAGTGGTGGAAGCCTCATCCCTGGATGTTTTTAAGGCCAGGCTGGATGTGGCTCTGGGCAACCTGATCTCATGGAAAGTGTCCCTGCCTATGGCAGGGGTGTTGGAAGTAGATGACCCTTGAGGGTCCATTCCAACCCCACTAATTCTATGAAGTTCTGCAGATCAATAGATAAGAAAAGTCACAGATTTATCCTGCTGGATCCCTTTGTTATAGTTGCCTACTACAGCTACATTAGTTGAATAGGCACAAGCCTGTGGTATACCTTTGGGGAAAGTGTTTCTGTATATTCCCCCAAGTGATTCTGTGCTCCACAACCTCCCTGGAGGTGTTCAAGGCCAGGTTGAAGGAGGCCTTGAGTGATCTGTACTAGTGGGAGGTGTCCCTGGCTATGGCAGGGGGTTGGAACTAGATGATCCTTGATGTCCCTTCCAGCCTTACCATTCTAAGTAGGAGAGAGCTACCTGAGTTCCTTTATTTGAATTTCAGATCCATAAATCACATTTAAGAAGCCTCCCTAAGTTGTTACTGCTGCAGCTTAAGCTTCCCCAGGCCAGCCAGCCGTGGTGGATGCCTGGTAGGAGGTGACAAAACCCACTCAGCAGTTGTTAAATTCACCATATGGAAAAGATCCCTTTCACTACAGAAATCTGGCAGTAGGCCTAGTCCCTTAACACAGGAGGAAATCCTAGCTAGAGAGGGGGGATGAGGTTGGAATAAGGCACTGGCACTGCTTACCTGGCCCAGGAACCAGACCACTTGACCCTAGCCAGTATGGAGTGCAGGAATGGCCAATGGCTGCTGTGCTGAGAAGAAGGAAGAAGGTCTTGAAGCATGCAGCATGCAACCACCTCAGCTTTTACTTTTTATTCTTCCCCATGAGGAAGAGGGAGGATGAAGAACAGCACAGAAAGTTGCTTCCTAGAAAAGAGCAAAACCAGAGCCAAGGTGAAAGAGGAGCAGGCACGTTAGTGCTGTGTATCTGCCTAGTCCAGGCAAGCTTCCTCTCTCCTCCATGCTGATGAGGAGGACACTGAGGGTGTCTTCATTGTTCCTGACAGTGGTTCAGCTCCTTCTGACCTAGCAGGACTCATTTTCCTCTGGACAATCCCAGAAACACTTCAGCAGGGTGTCCTGTGGATTTACAACCTGTCCATTTCTGTAGGCACAGCATTTCCATTTGCAGGAGTAAGTAAGCAAGAATCATAGAATGGTAAGGTTGGAAGGGACCTCAAAGGTCATCTAGTTCCAAGCCCCTGCCATAGCAGGGACACCTCCAACTAGTACATCTCACTCAAGGCTCATCCAACCTGGCCTTGAACACATCCAGGGAGGTTGTGGAGCACTGAATCACCCAATGTGATCACAGATCACCTGTGCCAGTGTCTCACCACCCTCACTGCAAACAACTTCCTCCTAACATCCACTTTCAATCTCCCCTCTGCCACTTCAAACACATTCCCCTTGTCCTGGCATTTCCAGACCTTGTCAATAGTCCCTCCCCAGCCTTCCTGTAGCCCCCTTNGCCTGTCCTCACAGCAGAGCTGCTGCAGCCCTCTCAGCATCTTGGTGGCCTCCTCTGGACCCACTCCAACACTTCCATGTCCTTCCTGTGCTGGGGGCTCCAGAACTGCACACAAGACTCCAAACCTCTGAGCATCTCAATGGCCTCTGGACTGGCTCCAACACTTGCATGTCCTTCTTGTGCCAGGGCCTCCAAAGCTGCACACAGGACTCCAACCCTGTGAGCATCTTCACGTTAAGAGAGTGGGATTTTAAAAGATATTTTTACTATGTCATTTTGATGGCAGTGCCTTGAAAAGCTGCACTTGTTTTTTTTCCTCTTACAAGGATTTGGGTTGCCTTTTGTTTTCCTGTGCAGACTGTTGTTTAGGGAGAAGAGAAGTACTCCTGAGAACCCAATCTGTTTTCTCAGCTTGGGAGGTTACTGAGTGCTGCAAAACGACCTGGGAAACATGCCTTGGTATGAGGCAGAGCATCCCTTCTTTCTAGAAACCTCCTCCTTAAATTGCAACAAAGGAAATGGGATTAAGCCTTAAAAAAAATCTGTACACTAAGATGTCCATTTCAAACTCCCCCCCTCAGTCTGTACCTAAAATAGCAGTAACAACCTCAGTGGAGGGCTTTTGCTGGTGATTAAGAACTGGGCAGGGTTAATGGCCCACAGCAGTGCCTCAGGCCATCAACTCCTCCCAGCCAGTCATTACTCCCTGGGAAATGACCTTTTTTCCTGGGTAGTTATTGTTTTAATATCAGAATATAGAGAAGTTGCCTTCCAATGGGGAGAAAATGACCTTGTGGCAGTGTTTAAAAAATAAACCACCCCCCACCCCCCCAAATGGCAAAACTGTGTAAATATTGAGGGTGAATGATCCATCCAAATGCAAAGCTGAAGTCTGGTGAGAATGGAGAAATTCCTTATTACCCATGCAAAGCATTTCATAGAATGGTTTAGGTTGGAAGGGACCTCAAAGCTCAGCCAGCCCCAACCCTCTGCCATAGGCCCCTAGGGACACCACCCACTAGCACAGGTCACTCAAGGCCTCATCCGACCTGGCCTTGAACACCTCCCTGGGCAACCTGTGCCAGTGTCTCACCACCCTCACTGCAAACAACTTCTTCCTAACATCCAGTCTAAATCTCCCCTCTGCCACTCCNCTGTGCTGGGGGCTCCAGAACTGCACACAGGACTGCAGCTGGGGTCTGAGGAGAGCAGAGCAAAGGGGCACAATCCCCTCCCTTGCCCTGCTGCCCACACTGCTCTTGCTGCAGCCCAGCACTCAGTTGCTGTCTGGGCTGCACTCACACTGCAGGCTCATGCTGAGCTTTTCATCACCCCAGATTTGTCCCTTAGATGCTTCTCCCCCAAATTCCATTGCCTGTTTGTCCTAGGCAATTGGATAGAGGGCAAAATCTGCTGTTGTGAAATGCACAGTAGCTTTGACATTGGCTTACACTGGCTGTGAGACAATTTGAGTTCTTTCTGAGACACCGAATCTCTGTGTTTAGCTACTTCTTTTTTTCTCCTTTCCGCACTGTGGCTTGCAGTGGGGAGCAAGAAAGCAAAATTTGTCCCCATCCAAAGTAGTAAGCATCTTCTCTTCCTGTAGCCCATATTCTGCACAGAATTTCTGGGGATGTGGTGCACATTTTTAGGCACTCTGCTAGAGCTCTAATGAAGAAAAATATGAAGGCTAAGTCTATATTTAAAAGTCTTGCTCACATACTGATGTCGGGTAGGGACGCTAAAAATAAAGCCGCATGGAAGTGCTGTCCTGGCAGAACCCTGGTGTAGATGCAGTCATGCCATCAATCTGTTTATTTTTGTTCAGGAGCAGGGAAGGAGTTGAGTTTACTTGGTATGATCTGTGTCAATAGTAGGAGAGCTGGCTCTAGGCAGACGTGTTCTAGCGTAGACAAGGAAGGCAGAGGCACACACTTGAATCTGTGGCAATTGGAGCCAGCTCTTCAGTCTGATTGACAGCAGCTGGGCTATGTCCCAGCCTCCTGTGCTTTCTGGGGAGGGGTGGGCTGTGGAAAGAGCTCAAATTCAGAGTGAAATGTGGGAAGAAAGGTTTCCAAGATGTTGGTTTTTTTTCCTTCTTAGCTGAGGTGAGCGGAATTCTTACTGGGCTCTGAACTGCTCTTAGTCATAGAGTCACAGAATGGGAAGGTTGGAAGGGACCTCAAGGATCAGCCAGTCCCAATCCCCTGCCATAGGCAGGGACACCTCCCACTAGTACAGGTCACTCAAGGCTCATCCAGCCTGGCCTTGAACACCTCCAGGGACATTGGGGAGCACAGAATCACCCAATGTGATCAAAGATGCTCCGCCATCTCCCTGGGCAACCTGTGCCAGTGTCTCACCACCCTCACTGCAAACAACTTCCTCCTAACATCCAGTCTAAATCTCCCCTCTGCCACTTCAAACCCATTGCCCCTTGTCCTGGCATTCCCAGACCTTGTCAATAGTCCCTCCCCAGCCTTCCTGGAGTCTCATTCAGACACTGGAAGGCTACTCTAAGGTCTCCTGGAAGCCTTCTCTTCTGCAGGCTGCAGAGCCCCAACTCTCTCAGCCTGTCCTCACAGCAGAGCTGCTGCAGCCTTCTCAGCATCTTGGTGGCCCTCTCTGGTTCCCAGAAGAACTTCTTGATTGGCTTCTGACAGAGGCATCCACATTTCACCTGCTTTATGTTCATGTTATCTTTTGGAAACACACATACTGAGTCCTGGTCACTGCTGACCTCTCTCTGACATTGGCCCTTGGGACGTTGGGGAGCACTATGCAGACAATCCAAAGCATTCAGCAGTGTGCTGAGCAAGTTAGATAACTAATATTTTTTTTAAGCATCCAAATATTTAGTGAAAAGAGCGAGGCCTCTTACAGTTCCTCAGCATCTTCAGACAAGCTTCCCTAAAAGATGAAGAGGTGGGTGTAACTGGCAGTTGAGGAAGAAAGATTAGTCATGAGGTAGCTGCCAACTTCCAGCCCTTAATTTTGTGTCTTGGCTGCTGGAGTGTAGCCAAAAAAAAATTACTTGGGTCATCAGACATAACAGCTTGCTGCTTGAGTACATTATGATGTCTGAAAAATTAAAGCTACCCACTCATGAGATCTTGATCAGAGCTCAGATGGGAGCACTGAAGAGCTGCCATCATGAGGCTCAGTGCATGCTGGCACTGTTGTTTGCTGAGTTGTTGGCGTAGCTGGGAGGTACCAGGGGATAACAGGAAGGTTGTGTCTGATCCCTCAGCTCTGCTCTGAGGACAGGCTGAGAGAGTTGGGGCTCTGCAGCCTGGAGAGGAGAAGGCTTCCAGGAGACTTCGGAGTGGCCTTCCAGGATCTGAAGGGGGCTCCAGGAAGGCTGGGGAAGGACTATTGACAAGGTCTGGTAATAACTGGATGAGAGGAATGGGTTTGAACTGGCAGAGGAGAGATTGAAAGTGGATGTTAGGAGGAAGTTGTTTGCAGTGAGGGTGGTGAGACACTGGCACAGGTTGCCCAGGGAGATGGTGGAGCACAGAATCACCCAATGTGATCTTTGATCATGTTGGGTGATTCTGTGCTCCACAATGTCCCTGGAGGTGTTCAAGGCCAGGTTGGAGGAAGCCTTGAGTGACCTGTGCTAGTGGGAGGTGTCCCTGCCTATGGCAGGGGGTTGGAACTGGATGATCCTTGAGGTCCCTTCCAACTTCACCATTCTATGATTAAGGGGTGGGTGGGTCTGCCCCATGCAGCTGTCCTGTGAAGCCCTCAGATGATTTCCTGACCTTATATTCAGTTCCTGCACACCTTAATGACCTTAATGCAGCTAACACCTTAACCTCACAGCTCTTTGTGCAACATCAGGCACATTCTTAGTGTTTCTCAAGGCATCACTGCAAGGATAATGGTGCACAGAGTGGGTGAGTTGTGGAGGATGTAGCAGGCTGACAGAATCAGTTACTCCTCCCAAGCACTGTTTGGCACTAGCAGTGTCACATGGTGGAGCAGATCACAGGGCTCTGAAGTGTGAACTGGAGGGGGTTTTCTCCCTCCTCCTTGAGTTACATTTTTCTCATCTGCTGGCACTGATGTTGCCAGTTTTCTTGAGCCTTCAGATCCAAGGAAGTGAATTAAAAAGTCCTGAAGGTGATGGCACAGGGGAAGAGATAGGGTGAAGACCAGGTTGGATGAGGCCTTGAGTGACCTGTAGTAGTGGGAGGTGTCCCTGCCTATGGCAGGGGGTTGGTATTAGATGATCCTTGAGGTCACTTCCAACCTTACTATTCTGTGACTTCCTGAGGATGCAGAGAGACCAGTTTGACCTGAGGAATTGCTGTCTGCCTGGATGCAGGCGTTAGAGACTCTAACAAAACCATTCAGTATGCATCTTGTCTCTTTTTATTTTCTAATTAATTCATTTTCTGACCAGCACTTGTGCTGCTAAGTTAGTGGGGAATACACTTCTGCATGTATCTAGACCCAGTCAGGGACTGCTACATTAAACATCTGTTTGGGGAACTCACATTCTGTGATCTTCTCACTCCTCAGGAATTACCACATCATGATTAAAGAGTGCCCTGAAGCAGGAGAGGTGCAGGTGCATATAGTCACAGAATGGTAAGGTTGGAAGGGACCTCAAAGCTCATCCAGTTCCAACCCCCTGCCATAGGCAGGGACACATCCCACTAGCACAGCTCACTCAAGGCCTCCTCCAACCTGGCTTTGAACACCTCCAGGGAGGTTGTGGAGCACAGAATCACCCAATGTGATCAAAGCAACCTGTGCCAGTGTCTCACCACCCTCACTGCAAACAACTTCCTCCTAACATCCACTTTCAATCTCCCCTCTGCCACTTCAAACCCATTCCCCTTGTCCTGGCATTCCCAGACCTTGGAGTTGTGCATGAGATGGTCTCTTTTTTTTTTTTTTTTTCCCTGTCCATCCCTTTTGCTTTCACTCCTATTCTAACTTGGTAGGACTCTCATTATACATTTTAGTTGAAAGTTAACTCTTCATTTCTCCTCCTATACAATCTTATAGTGGGTTGAGGAACTTCCCCAGCACCACCAATTTTGAAATTTAGCAGCCCAAGCTCAGAGGGCTTCCAGGAGACCTTAGAGTAGTCTTCCAAGATGTGAAGGGGGCTCCAAGAAGGCTGGGGAGGGACTATTGACAAGGTCTGGGAATGCCAGGACAAGGGGAATGGGTTTGAAGTGGCAGAGGGGAGGTTGAAAGTGGATGTTAGGAGGAAGTTGTTTACAGTGAGGGTGGTGAGACACTGGCACAGGTTGCCCAGGGAGGTTGTGGTTGCTCCCTCACTGGAGTTGTTCAAGGCCAGGTTGGAGGAGGCCTTGAGTGACCTAGTGGGAGGTGTCCCTGCCTATGGTGGGTGGTTGGGAGTGGGTGAGCTTTGAGGTCCCTTCCAACCTAAGCCATTCTGTGATTCTATTCTGCAGTTCTATATACAGTTGAGAAATAATACAGAAATCTAAATTCTCCTCTCAGGCAAACAAAAGAAGCCCAGAATGGGCTCAGAGCCTCTCTTTCTTCCCCAGAGAGACAACCAACCAGCAAAGCTTACTTGTTGTCTGTTAGTGGAAGATACTAGAGTGAAGCAAAGGAGGAGCAGTTACATCACCAAGCTCCTGCCCTGCTGCTGAGTCTCAGTTGGCAGAGGAGCAGTTACACCAAGCTCCTGCCCTGCTGCCATGCTGCTCTCAGTTGGCAGAGGAGCAGTTACACCAAGCTCCTGCCCTGCTACCATGCTGCTCTCAGGTGGCAGAGGAGCAGTTACACCAAGCTCCTGCCCTGCTGCCATGCTGCTGTGTCTCAGGTGGCAGGGGAGCAGTTACACCAAGCTCCTGCCCTGCTGCCATGCTGCTGTGTCTCAGGTGGCAGTGGAGCAGTTACACCAAGCTCCTGCCCTGCTGCCATGCTGCTGTGTCTCAGGTGGCAGTGGAGCAGTTACACCACCAAGCCTCTCCCTTGCTTTCCTACAGCTGCAATCTGTTTAGCTTCCTGCTGCTGTCAAAGCCACAGCCTTGGATTATTTTACAAAGGAATGGGCATGTTCATAACCCTTTGCTTTGTATATGTTTGAGGACATTTGATCCTAACATCTCCAGACCTCAAATTTGAAGCTCTATCCCGGTGTAGTTGTCTTATTTTTATTTCCTGCATCTTAAATGTGGTGGTTTGTTTTTTTTTAAGTGCAAGTTACAGAAGAAAATAATGGATGTTAGAGACTGTTAAAATTATTTACTCTCCCCTCCCTGCTAAAAGAAGGCAGAAGGGAAGGAGAAGGTCAGCAGTGTCAAGACATTCCGGGTTGCTCGTCTCTATCACCATGCAGAATCTTTTTATTAAGGCAGTGTGGAGAGAATAGATTTATGGACTGAAGGTACAATGTTTAATATGTCCATATCCATCTAGATTGACAGCTCCTACCTACATGTATTTCCCAGGAGAGGCAGTGTTACTGGTGTCAGTGGATGGCATCATTTACTTCAACGTTCCATTATTAAATTGATAACAAGATAATTCCTCTGCTTCTCAGAGACATGACAGGGTTTACAATTGTTAACTTTCTTATTGCAAGGGATTTGATGTTCTGGGTGCTTTTTTAATAAGAAGCTTATTTTTTTATTTCAGTCCTGCAACAAATCAAAAAAAAAAAAAAGACAACAACAACAAAAAAAATGAAGTACAGAAAAAGGAGAAACCTGCTTAGGTCTAAAAGGCATCAAAATCAGAGTGGTGTCTAGAGGGTTGTTTTTACACCAGTAAATCTTGGCTCTCCTGTTGTGTTTCAGTGCTGCACATTTCAGTGTGTTTGTGGGGTATGGAGTGGTTGCTGCAGTCCCAGCCTTGTCTTGTGAATCACAGAATCACACAACCTTAGAGCTTGGAAGGGACCTCCAGAGATCATTCAGTCCAATCCCCCCTGCCAAAAGCAGCTTCACCCAGAGCAGTCCACACAGGAATGCATCCAGGTGGGTTTGGAAAGGCTCCAGAGGAGGAGACTCCACACCCTCTATGGGCAGCCTGCTCCAGTGCTCTCTCACCCTCACTCTAAAGAAGTTTCTCCTCATGTTGAGCTGAAACCTTCTCTGTTCCAGTTTGTATCCATTGCTCCTTGGCTTATTGCTGTGCCCCACCCAAAAGAGCTTGGCCCCCTCCACTTGACCCCCACCCCTCAGACATTTGCACACATTGCTCGGATCCCCTCTCAGCCTTCTCTTCTCCACACTAACCAGCCCCAGGGCTCTCAGTCTCTCTCCATAGGGAGATGCTCAAGTCCCCCACTCACCCTCGTGGCTCTCTGCTGGACTCTCTCCAGCAGGTCTCTGTCTCTGCTGAACTGGGGAGCCCCAAACTGGACACAGTATTGCAGGTGTGGTCTCAGCAGGGCAGAGCAGAGGGGGATCAGAACCTCCCTAGCCCTGCTGGCCACACTTTTCCTGCTGCCCCCCAGGATGCCATTGGCTCTCTTGCCCACAAGGGCACATTGCTGGCCCATGCAGAACTTGCTGCCCACCAGCACCTGAAGGGCTTTCTCCATGCAGCTGCTCTCCAGAAGGGCAATCCAGACCTAGAGTCTAAATTTTCTTTCATTTTTCATATGAGTACCACAGGTAGGTAATAAATTCCATTATGGAGATTTGTGGAGAAGGAGCTTTTGAGAGGTCGAAATGAAGGAGACTGAATGCCAAAGTCTTAGGGGAGATGCTCAAGTCCCCAAATCATCCTCCTGGCTCTCTGCTGGACTCTCTCCAGCAGTTCTCTGTCTCTCTTGAATTGGAGAGCTCAAGCATGGATGAAATACTTCAGGTGTGGTCTCAGCAGGGCAGAGCAGAGGGGGAGAAGAACCTCCCTAGCCCTGCAGTGAAGTGAGTGGCAAAGATGTTCTGTATATTGGTAATTCTTGTGGCTTATTTTCAGGATGATCATTTCATTAGCCAGGGACCATTTGGCAAAGCAGGAGTCTGCTGCAAGTGGCAGTGAGCCTCCAAGCATTCCTCTGCTGGCATAGCAGTGAGTTGCCCTGCAGCTGTCATTGTGAGAGGCAGGCTGGGGGTGCAAGTCTCCTTAAGGTGCAAAGCTTGTACCAACCCAGAAAGTTCTCTGCTGCTGGGGTTTGTTCTCTTACCACTTAGACTGCATCAAAGAGAATTATAGAATCAATCCAGCCTGGCCTTAAACACTTCCAGGGATGAGGCTTCCACCACCTCCCTGGGAAACCCATTCCAGGCTCTCACCACCCTCATGCTGAATAACTTTTTAGAATCATAGAATCAGGGTTGGAAGGAACCACAAGGATCATCCAGTTCCAAACCCCCTGCTATGGGCAGGGACACCCTACCCCAGATCAGGCTGCCCAGAGCCTCATCCAGCCTGGCCTTAAACTCCTCCAGGGATAAAGCCTCAACCACCTCCCTGGGAAACCCATTCCAGGCTCTCATCACTCTCATGCTGAATAACTTCCTCCTCGCATCCAGTCTGAATTTCCCACCCCAAGCTTTGTTCCATTCCCCCCAGACCTATCACTAGCTGACAACCTGAAAAGTCCCTCCCCAGCTTTCTTGTAGCCCCCTTCAGATACTGGAAGGCCACAAGGTCTGGGAGCCTTCTCCTCCTCTCCAGACTGAACAGCCCCAACTCCTTCAGTCTCTTCTCACAGCAGAGCAGCTCCAGCCCTCTGCTCATCCTCCTGGCCCTTCTCTGGACACCTTCCAGCATCTCCACATCCCTCTTGACCCAGGGGCTCCAGAACTGGATGCAGTATTCCAGGTGGGGTCTCACCAGAGTGGAGCAGAGGGCCAGGATCACGTCCCTCACCCTGCTGCCCACACTGCTCCTGCTGTAGCCCAGGCTCTAGTTTGCTCTCTGGGCTGCAAGAGCACACTGACAGCTTGTGCTGAGCTTCTTGCCCACCACCTAGGAGCTATTGGGTAGGGCAGAATCCAGCCTTGGCTCCATATGTTTCATTCTTTCATGTGTGAGAGACCTATGAGAAGCCTATGAGCAGCATGGGGTGGGGGGAGTCAGTTAGGCTTTTACCAGCTTGCTTACTTCATCGTTGAAAGAGCTGAGGTGTGGTTGGACTCCTGAGGCAGGGGGAGTTGGACTGAATGATTTTTGGAGGTGCCTTCCAGCCCCTAACATTCTGTGAGTGCTCAGTAGAGCATTCCTTGTTAGCTTTTCACCAAGCACTCTGTGAACCACATGCTCTTGTGCACTCCCTCATGTGCAGGAGCCTCAGGGAATGCTCTGAGTGTGTCAGGTTATTCCAGTGTGCAGGTGAGAAACAGTGTGGGACAGTGTCCACTACAGGTACACTTCTTCAAAAAGGGGGGGGTTTAGTGTTGTGAAATCATGTTTCAGGTGCCAAGAACTGCTTCTCTACTAATGAGCTTGTATAGATGCCCAGTGTAGAACCACAGCAATGCTGAAGGCTGTGGACCATCTTCCTTAGGAGGAGAGCCTGGGGGAGCTGGGCCTAAGGCTTGGAGAGGAGGAGCCTGAGGGGAGACCTCATTCATGTTGATAAAGATGTGAGTGCCAAGAGGCTGGAGCCAGGCTCTGCTGGGTGATGCCCAGTGACAGCACAAGGGGCAGTGGTGGAAGCTGAAGCATAGGAAGCTCCGTGGAAACAGGAGGAGGAATTGTTTTTTCCCTGTGAAGATGACACAGCCCTGGAATAGGCTGCCCAGGGGGGTTGTGGAGTCTCCCTCTCTGGAGATATTCCAGACCCACCTGGATGTGTTCCTGTGTGATCTGCTCTAGGGGATGCTGCTGTGGCAGTGGGGTTGGACTGAATGAACTTTGGAGGTCCCTTCCAGCCCCTGCCATTCTGTGGTTCTGTGCCTCTGTGATGTAGGTGTCTTTCCCACAGGTGAGGGATGAACTAAATCTGTTATTTTGCCACTGTTTCAGAAATACTCCATCTTCAGTATCAGACTTCTTCTTAGGAACTTCTTCCTGAGGAATTTTGGTTAAAAAGTGTGTTGAGTTTGTTCAGACTAAGCATGATGTGTGTGGCAAGGCTATAGAGTATCCCAGTATCACCAAGGTTGGAAGAGACCTCAAAGCTCATCAAGTCCAACCCATTCCCACAGCCCTCAAGACCAGACCATGGCACCAAGTGCCACGTCCAAACCTGCCTTGAACACCTCCAGGGACGCTGACTCCACCACCTCCCTGGGCAGCCCATTCCAGCAGCCAATGACTCTCTCAGGCAACAACTTTCTCCTCACCTCCAGCCTAAACTTCCCCTGGCACAGCTTCAGACTGTGTCCTCTTGTTCTGCTGCTGCTTGCCTGAGAGAAGAAAGCAACCTCCTCCTGGCTACAAGCACCCTTCAGGTAGCTGGAGACAGCAAGAAGGTCTCCCCTGAGCCTCCTCTTCTCCAGGCTAACCAATCCCAGCTCCCTCAGCCTCTCTCCATAGGGCTGTGCTCCAGGCCTCTCCCCAGCCTCATTGCCCTTCTCTGGACACACTCAAGCACCTCAATGTCCTTCTTCAAGGGAGGGGCCCAGAACTGGACACAGGACTCAAGGTGTGGTCTAATCAGTGTAGAGTCCAGGGGGAGAATGAGCTCCCTGCTCCTGCTGGCCACACTCTTGCTGATGCAGGCCAGGATGCCATTGGCCTTCTTGGCCACCTGGGCACACTGCTGGCTCACGTTCAGGCGGGTGTTCAGGACGAAGAAACGTGTCTTGAAAGGAAGACTGAGGTCTTTCCATCTGCCCCAAGCACCAATACCATCTGAAGCTTAGCTTGATAAAGAATAATTCTGGGGGTATTTGAAATCTGGTCCTTAATGCAGCCTTCAATCTCTGTACTCCTCCTGTCTGCAGCAATTATCCTGTTCCCCATCTCTGCTTCTCAAATGGGGAACTGTTACAAAAGCAGTTCTCCAGCCTTCTTGAAAGCTCCTCTTGATTTTACAGCTTTTAGGGGAACAATCTCTTAAGGATGATGTTAAGGATCTCTTTCTAGTTCTTCAGGGGCTATAGATGTGAAAAAAAGAAAATGCTGGGAATTTTTTTTATTTTTTCTTTGCAATTATCACTTAAAAAAAAAAAACAAAACCAAAAGACAGTGGCAAAACTCATCCTTTATACTTCTTTTAGTGCATTGCATTCATGAGGCATCCAGGTGGAGATAAGGGAAGAGAAAAAAATCCAAAGCCACCACCACAACCCCCCGAAATAAAAACACCCCAACCCCCCAAAAAATACCCAGCAACACAACCCCCCCCAAAAAAAACCCAACACCACAACCCCCCAAAATAAAAACAGCAGCACAACCCCCCCAAATAAAAACAGCAGCACAACCCCCCCAAATAAAAACAGCAGCACAACCCCCCCAAATAAAAACAGCAGCACAACCCCCCCAAATAAAAACAGCAGCACAACCCCCCCAAATAAAAACAGCAGCACAACCCCCCCAAATAAAAACAGCAGCACAACCCCCCCAAATAAAAACAGCAGCACAACCCCCCCAAATAAAAACAGCAGCACAACCCCCCCAAATAAAAACAGCAGCACAACCCCCCCAAATAAAAACAGCAGCACAACCCCCCCAAATAAAAACAGCAGCACAACCCCCCCAAATAAAAACAGCAGCACAACCCCCCCAAATAAAAACAGCAGCACAACCCCCCCAAATAAAAACAGCAGCACAACCCCCCCAAATAAAAACAGCAGCACAACCCCCCCAAATAAAAACAGCAGCACAACCCCCCCAAATAAAAACAGCAGCACAACCCCCCCAAATAAAAACAGCAGCACAACCCCCCCAAATAAAAACAGCAGCACAACCCCCCCAAATAAAAACAGCAGCACAACCCCCCCAAATAAAAACAGCAGCACAACCCCCCCAAATAAAAACAGCAGCACAACCCCCCCAAATAAAAACAGCAGCACAACCCCCCCAAATAAAAACAGCAGCACAACCCCCCCAAATAAAAACAGCAGCACAACCCCCCCAAATAAAAACAGCAGCACAACCCCCCCAAATAAAAACAGCAGCACAACCCCCCCAAATAAAAACAGCAGCACAACCCCCCCAAATAAAAACAGCAGCACAACCCCCCCAAATAAAAACAGCAGCACAACCCCCCCAAATAAAAACAGCAGCACAACCCCCCCAAATAAAAACAGCAGCACAACCCCCCCAAATAAAAACAGCAGCACAACCCCCCCAAATAAAAACAGCAGCACAACCCCCCAAAATAAAAACAACAACAACACAATCCCCCCCAAATAAAAACAGCAACAGCACAACTCCAACCATTTGCAAGGGAAATAGATTCTAGTTTAAGCTTCCAGAGGATTATTATAAAGAAGGAGGAAAAAGTGTTTTAAGGATGATGAGAAATGCCTTGTCAGTGTCCTAAGCAGAACCACCTCTGATGTGTTACAGAACTGCATGAAATGCAGCTTTTGGGTTGTTTTTCTTTTCACTTGGTGCTTTAGCTTGCAGAATATTTGTCTTATAATAATGTCCTAAATGATACATTTTATGCTCTCCTTTTCCCATCCTTTCTCCCTCAATAGAAAAAAAAATTAAAAAATCTTCTTCATGCTCTCTTTTTTCCATCTCTCCTCCCTCAAAGGACCTCAAGGATCATCTAGTTCCAACCCCCTGCCATAGGCAGGGACACCTCCCACTATCAATAGAAAAAAAAAAGTTAAAAAAATATTCTTCATGCTCTCTTTTTTCCATCTCTCCTCCCTCAACAGTAAAAAAAAAATTAAAAAAATATTCTTCATGCTCTCCTTTTTCCATCTCTCCTCCCTCAACAGCAAAAAAAACAAAAAAGAAAAACAAAAATCTTCTTCATCCTCTCCTTTTTCCATCTCTTCTCCCTCTAAAAGGATCACAAAAATCCTGTAGACAGAAGGGTGTTTGACATTACAAATGTGTGCTTGTTCCCTTGTAGGTATGGGAAAAAATTGTCTTCCACCTTGTATAACATCAGGGCAGGAGGCCTTTGTCTAGTGACATCTGTCACTGCCATCATCAAAGAGGCAGCAGTGTCTGCAGGGCCACCAGACTGCTTGATGCGGGGCAGAGGAGAGAGCATAGCTCGACAGAAGGCAGAGAAGAGCAGTCTGGATGAAGACAAGGAGAGAGCAGCAGCAGAGTGTGGCCATGCTTTTGACTGGGATTAAGGAATGCGATGGGGACTTCACTGTGCTTTGGTCAGGCTTGGTTTCACAGGCAGACCTTGCTCAAGCTATGACAGAGCTGCGATTTAATCAGCCTCCACTTACCCCTTCCTGTGCTTAAGCGGCAGCTGAAGTGTAAGATAGAGTCATAGAATCATAGAATGGGAAGGTTGGAAAGGACCTCAAGGATCATCTAGTTCCAACCCCCTGCCATAGGCAGGGACACCTCCCACTAGTACAGCTCACTCAAGGCCTCTTCCAATCTGGCCTTGAACACCTCCAGGGAGGGAGCAGCCACAACCTCCCTGGGCAACCTGTGCCAGCGCCTCACCACCCTCACTGCAAAAAATTTTCTCCTAACATCCAGTCTAAATATATCCTCTGACACTTCAAACCCATTGCCCCTTGTCCTGGCATTCCCAGACCTTGTCAATAGTCCCTCCACAGGCTTCCTGGAGCCCCCTTCAGATCCTGGGAGACTACTCTAAGGTCTCCTGGAAGCCTTCTCCTCTCCAGG
>VWZE01022421.1:1321-62525 GCA_013396675.1 Eubucco bourcierii
CTCGCGCTCTGCATTCCTGTTTTAAGGTAATATTCAATCAGATGCTTAGCCTGGAAAATGAAGGCGTCCCCTGAAAGTAGGTCAGGACACTTACCAAAAGGAAAAGTGCTATGCTGGATTGCTTCATGGAGGATCTCAAAGTCCCAACGGGTTAGAGGTTCTGCTTGGTAAATCAACACCTTCGTGGAAATACCTCCAACAGAAATATCCCCTGTCACAGCCAGTTCTGCCGGGGGCGCTCAGGACACAGCCGCACAGGAAGCACCACTGCTCGTCTGCCCTCAATCCTGCACTGACCCAAAGGCTCGGTGTAACAGTGCTCTTATCTGCTGGTGATTTCAGGAGGAACGAGCTCTCTGCTGAGCCGGCGGGAATGGCTTTCCTGCAGAAAACTCTTCTGTATTGTTTTTGCTGGAATTCCTTTTGAAAAGAGTGGGCTGCGCTATCACAGGCAAAGGCGTCGCTTCCAAAGCCGCCTGCTGCATCACGGCGTAAAGAATGAGGCCTACGTACTACACCTATTACGCATCCGTAGTATTTTTCATTTTGGAATGCTATAATCGAAATTCTTATTTGTGGAAGTAATTATTAATTTAATATTCTCAAAGAGAAGCAATTGGTACAACTCTAGATCCAAACCTCTATTTCTAGATTCATTCACGGAATACAAATGGTGCCTTGCACAAAATACTACTGCAAAATTATAACCGTGTTAATTACAGTCAACACATGCCCAAACCCACTGCTTATAAATTCAGACATTACTCTCTTGATTTCCCCAGCCTTTATAGCAATAATATGATAAACAGTAAATAAGCCAAGTGTCTTTGGGTTTACTGGTGATTAAAAAAAAAAAAAAGTTCTTAGGTTTCCAGGTAATTAAACTATGGAGATTTTTACAACTGAACACTGAAATCTCTCTTGAGATTTAAACTAACCTCACCAAGAGATACATGTGGAGACAGATGAACCTGAACAAGCATAGATATGAATTTAGTAATAAAAATGGATTTTTTAACATGGATTTAAAAATAAATTTAGTAATAAAAAATATAATTCTCTACTGCTAATAGCAGATTTATTACATAACAAAAAGCAAATTAAGTACAAGCTCAGATGAATGCAGTTCTAGCGAAGTGCATGCAGAGATATATACAAGTGAAGAATTTAATCTTACTTAATCTTCTCACAGGGCACGATTAATCCCCCACCTGCCCGCTCTGAAGAGGACTGCTCTAAAGATAACAACAGGAACAACAAAACACCAGAATGATGCCACTATACAGCTATGCTGCTGAACAAAATACTGCATTCTCCTGCTCTCTCCTGCAAGTGCTTTTCAGCAGTGTGTGACTTGTGACACAACCGAGTAACACTGTTTGTTGCAACTGGCAACTGCTGGTGATGCTCTGTGGCAGCTGCCAAAAGCGCTAAAGGTCAGTAAGCAGCTAAGTGAGGATGTCATAAGGCTGTAGTTATGGTCCATAACTTCCACCGAAGAAGCTAAGCAATGCCCATTTGGTAAACAAGAAACTGGAGATGTTCTTGGAGATCAGTGAGAAGGGCCCAGCAAGGTGCCAGAGCCAGGCAATGGGGGAAGGCATCTGGAGGAGCACTGGGCCCTGAAAGCTCAGGGCAGTCCCAGGAGCTGTAAAAGGTTGTTGAGACCTGACCCCCAGCCAAACCAACAAAAGGAAGTGGCGTGGCCTTGTCACGTAGACAGCTGGTTCCCATTCTGTGAGCTGTGTGCAGGATGCATGTTCATTCGAGTCTCACCACATGCTGTTCCTTACTGCTTGGCCAGACCCGCTGTGTGTGAGCCTGCAGCCATGCTGTAAACGCCTCTGCTCCTGGCCAGGGAGAGGGACTCCAGCTGCTCTGACCAGCCTGTGCTGGGTGCAGCACAGGTTTGCTAACGGCTGCAGAAAGGAGTTAAACACGAAGGCTCTTCTACAATTGTTCAAATAATCCTGGCTATTAAGACCAGTATCATAGAATCACAGAATGGTAGGGGTTGAAAGGGACCTCTGGAGATCACCTAGGCCAAACTCCCTGCCAAAGCAGGACCACCTAGGGCAGGCCACACAGGAATATATCCAGCTGGGTTTGGAAAGTGTCCAGAGAAGGAGACTCCACAACCTTTCTGGGCAGCCTGCTCCAGCGCTCAATCATTCTCACAGTAAAGAACTTTTCCTCATGTGGAAGTGGTATTTCCTGTGTTCCAGCATGTGTCCATTGCCCTCCATCCTATCACAGGCACCACTGTGAAGAGCCTGCCCACTTCCTGACACCCACCATTCAGACACTTGTAAACACTGATCAGATGCCCTCTCAGTCTTCTCCTCTCCAGACTAAACAGTCCCAGGGCTCTCAGTCTTTTCTCACAGAGCAGTATTCCAGTCTCTGCATCAAACTTGTAGCCCTCTGTTGGACTTTCCCTAGTACGTCCAGGTCCCTCTTGAAGTGCTGAGCTCAGAACCGGACACAATACTCCAGATGTGGTCTCCCTAGGGTAGAGCAGAGTGGGAGGAGAACCTCTCTCAACCTACTGCACACAGTACATTATTCCTGTACTTTTCATAACTTTTTGAGCTTGGATCTGAGTCCACACACATCTACACGTATCCGACTTTCACTGTGCTTGGGGGCCAATCCATATTTAAAAATATAAAAATATTAAAAACACAAACCAGAAATGAACTCTGGGATGCAGTGCAACAAGAAAAGCCTGCAGGCTGTTACAGCCTCAGTGCATGCCCAAACACAGCTCCCTGTGGCTTTGACTGGGTAAACATGCTGGTCCAAACTGCCCCAGGCAACGCCGTTGTCCCTGCCACTCTGTCATGAGATGACTTAGAATCATCCCCATGTCACCTGTGAAAGGGAAAGCTTTAAAATCCGGGGTAGCTGCAAGATGTCATGCATAATTGCACACCTAAGCCTTAGCTGCCAATGAGTAGTTACAGCCTGGGTGTCTGGGTAACCACAGCCTCTGCAGGTGGGACAGGAGCTGAAGAAGGTCAGAAACGTCAGGAGAAACAGCACTAACAGCACCTGAACCATAGCACTGAACACAGACCACGTCACTTCCCAGGGCTACAAACAGCCTTTCTCTTAAAAAGCAGATGGGACAGCAGTGAACCCAATTATTTTCTGAAGTTAAGTCATGACTACACTTCCAGTCTAATTACTGCAGAAAAGCCTTAAAGATGAGAAAGAGCTGAATCCAGAAGAAAATCTGCTCTTCTCCCCAGAGACTACATTAATGCCTTGGGTTTTTTTACCCTTGCACTGGTGCACATCTTGCTGCATGCTTAGACTCCAGGACTGGAAACCAAACAGCCATGTCCTGAACATGAATCCACTCCTGCAGTCCAGGCCAAAGGAGGGACACTTCTCTCCAAGGGAAAGGCATGCCATGCTCTCCATTCTGTACAAAAGACAGGTCATCAGTAGTTCAGAAAGGAAAACTGACCCTGCACAAGATGCAAAAGGACAGAGAAATCAATGAAAGGCAGCACCTGACTCAATGCACCTTCAGGCTGGAGAAGCTTTACCAGAGCCAGGTCAGAAGAAGATGCTCTAGGTAAGTGTACTTTTCAAATTTCCCCCCATGTATTTGGTAAACACTAAAAAGATAGGTTAATGGTAAAAATGTTTGGACTTTCTTCTTCTCAGTGCTAAGAATGGCAGAATTTCAAACAGCCAGAAGGCCATTCACTTAACCAAGTATTTTTACCTTTTTCCTAGCAAATACAGTGAATCTGAGTTTGCAAATGATGTCAACCAACCGGACACAGTCTTCTCTTCACCTGTGTGTGAAAAGCACCTTGCTTCAGAATACAAAAGCAGCTTCTGCAGATCCCACCCCCAGGCCTCACACGTTCTGTGCTGCACCTGTCGCACCACCACAAAGCAGACATTGATCATTGATCGTCAGCCAGCAAGTCAGTCAGCAGCTCGACCAGAGTGTGCAGAACCTTGCACCAGGGCACAGCTCTCTGATGAAAATACAGAACCCATGTGCCTGCTGAAGTGCCACGGCTGCTGGGAGCTCTGGAGCAGACCTGAGGTGCCCTGGGCAAGCAGGGCCACAGCTCTGAAACATCAGGTGTTCCACACAGAGATTCTGCTTTGCTCATGCTGGGCCTGTCACCCTGAGTGGCTGCTGAAAGCACATGGGAAATCAAAAATGGGATTTGCTTTCCTCTCCTTCAATTCTCTTCTAATCCTGCACCCACCAAAAACTGTTCTTAGAAAAAAGCATCACTCTCCACTCCTTGACTCAAGGCTCCAGTGAATACTGAGTTCCACTGCTTTTCTGTTGCAGACATCTGTAAAAGCCTATGTCAGGAAAGACTAAAGTATTGCATACCACTAAGAACACCATAGATGAACCCTCAGCAAAAAGTGCAGCCAGACAGGGCATTGCTGCCCAAAGGCCTGGGACAGTTCTGGGGGATCCTCTGAGGAAACTGAACAGTACCAGCACTCCTGAGTAGGGGAAAAACATGTCTGATTTCCAGTTCTAATGATCTCAGGCACAGCAGAGAAATATCAGTTATGCCTGTGACTTTAAATACTCTCACTCAGTTTTACCTAATGTCAGCAACACAAAAATCCAGCAGCTATTATGCAATACCATCAACAGCAAGCAGATCTCCTGCCATACTGTTATCAGCTGCAGCTGCTCTCCCATCCACCCTGCAGTTTATAAGACCCAGCAGAAAGGGAGGTTATTGACAATCAGATGATGCTGAGCTGAAAGCAGATCTCAGTAGGGTGAAAAACTGGGGGGGTGGGGGCATGGAAGAAAAACAACCACCACCCCCACAAAACAAACAAAAAAACAAAGTCCCCAGAATAAAATCCCCATGTTCAAAGTCTGAACTCCAAAGTCACACTGAGCACCATTCATGCCTTTCTCCACACACTGCTCAACTTTCTACAGCAGCAGGACAACTCAGCCCAGAACATTTCAAGAGTCATACTAAGGAATGCCACAGGTACTACTCTGGCAGCAAACGCCACTCAGGCACAACATGAAATTATCCCTAACTCTACTATAGCCTGACTGAACTCTACGGAGGATAAAAATGCTGCACCTGCTATCAGACAAGGGAATTGCTCCCTTGGATATGCAGCTGCAGTAGATTAGCACTGCCTGCTCTGGCGCTGAGCAGGCCAACAGCAACTGCACTTCCCCTCTTAGATTCAAACCCACGATAGCTATGGAACATTTCAAACATTACATTCAGTCTAGCCTATTATGAAGGCAAAAAAACCCTTTTCTTATGAGGTGCAAGTTCCATGGCTCATGCCACACTGCCAACTTTCAACATGCCACGAAAATAAATCACCTAACTTACATAAATAAACTACCAGAAGAGGCAAAGTCCACCTTTTGAAGTTCACCTTTCAATTCCTTTTCTTCTAAGAGGAAAGAACAATATGGCCACAAAAATGCTCAGAGGGCTGCAGCAGCTCTGCTGTGAGGACAGGCTGAGAGAGTTGGGGCTCTGCAGCCTGGAGAAGAGAAGGCTTCCAGGAAACCTTAGAGTAGCCTTCCAGGATCTGAAGTGGGGCTCCAGGAAGGCTGGGGAGGGACTATTGACAAGGTCTTGCAATGCCAGGACAAGGGGCAATGGGTTTGAACTGGCAGAGGGGAGATTGAAAGTGGATGTTAGGAGGAAGTTGTTTGCAGTGAGGGTGGTGAGACACTGGCACAGGTTGCCCAGGGAGGTTGTGGCTGCTTCCTGCCCAGAGGTGTCCAAGGCCAGGTTGGATGAGGCCTTGAGTGACCTGTACTAGTGGGAGGTGTCCCTGCCTATATCAGGGGGTTGGAACTAGATGATCCTTAAGGTCCCTTCCAACCTTACCATTCTATGATTCTAGGTCTCCGGGTCTAAAAAGGCATCTTTGAGTTTACAGCTCTGAATTTTCAGACACATTTAATTAACAAGACAGAGGAAAACACATGATCAGAAAACATTCTTTATTGATAATTTCAGAAGTCATCCTCTGAGTCGTAAACCTCCACTGTTTGCTGTAGCCGCTTAATGCCAATTACTAAATCCACAGAGAGCAGCTCTGTAACGCAGTGGAGAACTGAAAGGACTACCTGGTATTTGCAATACACTGATTCTAAACCTTTCTCATTCACAGCCAGCGGCTGACTGTTCCCAAGTGCATTTATGGTTTTGAGATAGAACGTGGTGAAGCTGCTTCCTTCTGTTGTCCTGTGCAGGGATTTGGGAATACTTAGCAAAGCATCGGCAACTACCTTAGACACGATAGTTAGGTCTGACTGCTGAAGGTGTTTTGCATAGCACTGAATGTAATAATGTAACAGGATTTCAAAGTAGCCTCCCACCGGCAAAACTGATCCTGCTTCTATGAGGCAGCTGGAATGATTCTGTGGAATACTGGCACAACTCCTTCTAGTTCTAAATGAAGCTACACCGTCACCTGTTTTCTCTAGAGCTTTGCCAACATCTAGGTGTTCACAAGCAGTGCCTCTATTAGCACCCTGTGCTGCTGAGGCAGCCGTTCCGTAGTCCTTTGGACTGGCCAGAAGTGAATCGCTTTCATAGTTCTCATGCATACCACCTGGATGCTCCCATCTGGCATACAGTTTCTGTACCTCTCGTGAAGAGCCATCTGCCTCAGTGGCAACATTGACTTTTTTCATGTGTGACATGGGACTCGAGGGTATTTGCAAGTCTGTTTGCACACATGTTAGATTCTCACTTCCCCACAAATCAGGGTCCCCATCTGCTTTCAGCTGATGTTCAGGAATCTGATCACTGTTACAAGAAATATTTTGGATTACAAGTTGCTTATGAATAGTGGAAGAATGGCAACTGCCAACCTGCAAGGCCTCATTCTGGCTTTCACCTTGTGCTTTGCATTCCTCCCTCTGATCAACTGTTTTAAACAGCTGCTGCAGCATCGTAAACGCCCCCTGTAAAGCAGCAGCGTGTTGCTCAGTAACACCATCGACTGGCCCGCACAGAATCAGGCAATGAGGCTGAAAGGTACACACGCTGGGCAAGCCGATGTGAACGCATCTCTTTGAGCCAAGGAGCAAGGGCTGGCAAAACGTTACCACTGTGGTTTCAGTGATTTCTCCACGTAGGTTATCACTCAAAGGTGAATAAGGTAAGACCCCTGTGATTTCAGAGATAAGAGTCACTTCTTCTGCCGATAAGCACTCCACCACTGACAGACCGTGCAATTTCGCATAGTAGATAACTGCTTCCTCTTGTTTTACACTTGACAGTAACAGCTTAATGTTGTTGCTCTGCATGTGTTTCACTACAGCTTCTGTCCTTCTCGCGATCCAGCACAGGGATGCCTGATACTGACCCTCTGAATCTACAACGAACTCGACACCGGGTGTGGAGAGAGCAGGTCGGAGGGGCTCGGTGACGAGCACAGCTCGCAGGTCCCCTCCTGCCGGGCAATAGGTTGCGAAGTCCCTGCGAAGGACAAGCCCGGGCAAGACCCTGGACGCCGCCACGGGAAGGCCGACCACGGCGGTGTGCAGTTCCGCGAAGCGGCGGCTGAGGAGGCGCAGCAGCTGCGGGTGGGGAGCGGCAGCCGCGGCGCAGCGCCGCAAGTACTCGCAACTCAGCCGCGCCAGGCACCGCCGCTCGCCGGGCCCCAGCCGGCCGCTCAGGTAAGCCTCCATTAGCGCCTCTAGGGCGCCCGCCTCGGCCTCCCACCCGGGCAGAACGGACGTAAGGTGCTGTCGCAGGCCCTGCGCCACGGCCCGCTCCAGCACTTGCGCCTCGAAGTCCCGCAGCGCCCGCCTCAGGCCGCCGCCGCCTGAGGTCCGCAAGCCGCCCAGTACACCGGCCAGCAGCACCACGAACGTCTTGGCGCCGTCCCCCGTCGCGGCGCGGTGGCTGCAGGCGGCGGCCACCATCACCCTGCGGACACAAAGGCGGTTAGACGGGACCGCGCCTCGCCCCAGCCGGCCCGCCCCGGTCCGTCGCGGTACCTGGCGGTCTGCGGCCCCAGGCTGAGCGCTCGCAACAGGAGCCGCCCGTCCCGCGTCAGCAACGCTTCGCCAGTGGGTCGCACCAGCAGCACCCGCCCGCCCCGCGGCCCCAGGGCGCCGCGCACCGCGCCCGCCAGCGCCGCCGCCTCCTGTTCCAACCGTGCCAGCTGCGGCCGCCGTGCCATGACGCCCACTGTGCCATGGCAACCGTCGCCGACTGCGCTCGTCACACGCCGCGGCGCGCACGCGTCACTGGCGGCGACCGGCGTGGCTCGATGGGGGCGGGTGCGGCTCCAGAGGGAGCGGGCTCTGCTGTACGGGGAACGGGCTCTGCTCTAGAGGGAGCGAGCTCGGCTGTACGGGGAGCAGGCTCTGCTCTAGAGGGAACGAGCTCGGCTGTACGGGGAGCGGGCTCTGCTCTAAGGGGAGCGGGCGCGGCTCGCTGAACTCCGCGTCGTGAGGACTAATTTTTTTGCTCGGTCAAGTGGCTGACCGAGGCAGAGGCTGTGGGTGCCAGAACTCTGTGGCAGAGGGCACCGACAGGGGGCAGGCTCCTGCCCTCCTGTTCTCAGCCGGCCTCACAGTTACCTTGAGGAGGTAAGGCCACAAACGAACTCCTGCCGAACACCAGAAATACTCCATTCGTGGCACACCAGCCAGAAGAAGGAATAATTTAATGTGTTTTAATAGTTGGGGTTTTCCCCCAGAGACTGACAAAGCAGGAAAGTTAGTTTTCAAACACAAAATCCCTCACAAAGGTCAGATGTTACATATGGCACAAACTTGACAAATCTTTACATGTCTCAGAAGAGCAAGAAACCCCTCCAGAACCCCATCCAGAAGGCACTGTTTACAATACTTGGATTCATCTGCTCAGTTTTCTGATTTGAGGGCACCCTTGAAATAACAAACTTAGAGATGTACAGATTTCTGGGTATGCTATTTACAGAGTGGTGAAGAAACATCCCTTAAGAAACTACAAAACATTAGACCCAAAGTCTGTTTCATAAACACCAGTCTAGCAAGAAAAAAACAAAACCAAACAACCTTTAAAAAAAAAATTTAAAAAAACCAATCCCAAAGGCACAAGACGGCAGCAAATGAAAAAAAAAAAAAAGAGAGGAAACCATCATCACTACTTTTCATGGGGCAACTCTTCAAATGCTTTATGAGGTTTAACTGAGGCTGGGGAAACTGGAACCAGACTACAGCCTCATGAAGTAATGTCAGCTCTTGAAAAGGAACCACCATGTGAAAAGCAAGGAGCATCCTGTAGTGCCGAACTGATACCTGCTATGAACTGATACCTGCTACGTTTCACATGGTGTGTTTTGTTTTTCTGACCTGGGGTTACCTGTTCCTACCTAGGCAAATGGCAAATTAAAGGCTTAGTGTGCATCTGAAACAAACAAACAAGCAACAGACCAACAAAAGGACATGGCAACAAATTCTGAAAAAGTTTCCTGTACAAGAAGAACAAATAAGATCTGCAAATCAGAGGTGAAAACAAGTGCTGGTTTAAACTTTAAAAACTAGGAGACCACAGCCCTCAAACATCTGCAAACTGCACAATGCTTAGAACTATGGGCAGCTCGGAATAGTCAAAACCAGCTAACACGTGGTGGTTGAACAGGACAATGGTGGTGCACAAAAGAAAAGGCTTCATACATGCCTCACCCAGCTATACTGTAAAAATCAGGCAAGCTGTTTCTTTGTTCTCTTCATAGGAAGGAATGGCACACAACAGCAGCAAACGAGACCAAGCGCTCAATGTGCTTGTCAGCTGCAGTGAGCCAGGCGCATGCCCACGCGGACGTCTGCAGGTCCACGTTTCAGAAAGCTTTACTGTAGATCCTTCACCTTCCTGACCCAGCACTAGATTCACTTCCACAGCTGAACCAAACTTAAAAATGTAAGGTGAAAATAAGCACGAGCATTTTGTCTTGCTCTGTTAAAGTCTTCCACTTGCCTTGAGCTGAACATGAATTTCAGGTAGGGAGCATCTGTCTACTCTGTCTGACACTGTCCAAGGCCATGCTGCCGGTGAGCTGGCTGGAGCCAATCTGCAGTGACTGCTCTGCAGTCTGCGTAAAGATATGCAAACTGTGTTAGCAACTGACCCTGACGCACAAAAGGGCAAACGGATGGCTCTAGGCATAAGGAAGACAAAAGCTTGTAACTGATAAGAGTTTCAGCACCACAAATTTAGCAGAGTATTATTTCAGGGGACTGAAGTTATTGCCCAAATAGTCACTCATTGCCTCGTGTCTTACTGTCACGTACAGAGTACATTTAAAGGCTTGTAATGGATCTTAAGACAGGCGAAGCCTTGACATGTGACTGCGATAATGAATGGCCAAGTTCCAGCCTAGGAACATCAGTGCTATCATATTCTCCTTTCTTTATGCCATTTTATACATAGACAATGACTTCAGTTTCTGGTTAGAGACGTAACTTTGGGATTTTTACCACTCCCCCCCCTGCCAGGGACTTCCACAAATTTTACCTCATCAGCTGTAGATATAACAGAAGTCCAACCAAATTTGGTCTTGCCCCCATATACAAGATAACTCTCGTTAAGGTACCATATTCCAGAAAATTGATTGCTTAAGTAATAAACATGCACATTGCTGAAGCCCAAAGAAGAAGAAAGGTACAAGAGAAAGGAGCATGAAGGTATCAGCCACAGGAATATAATAACCGGACCAACAAATAACAAGTGTTTTTTCACTAGTTCTGGTGAGAATGATGCAGAACAGAAAGCCAGATCACCTGGAGATCAGGGAGGCTGGCCATGGCAGAGGGGTAAACAGGCCATGGAGAAAAGCTACACCTGACCTCAGAACTGCTCTGCAGCTCAGGAACGTCCACAAACAACCTTGGCTGCCCTCTGCGTTGTCCCATTCATCATGCTGTTGTCACACAGGGTCACTGAGGGTACCTTTACAATGCTACAGTCCCTTTGACTCGGTACACCTGACTGGCAGAAAGAATTCACCAGATAAACACTGGCACTACATTTTTTTGTTGTACTCTTAAAAGTTCTATACATGCATACTCTGCTTCAAATAAAAATGTTAGAAATGTTTTTGAACTGAATCTTAGGCTTCACAGTAACTTCTGTGGCTACAGCATAATGAACAGGCGCATCTGTGTGTTCTGAGTACTGTATTGGTTTCACCCCTGATTCTCTTTGCATGCTGTTAGCCATCCCAGTTTCCAAAAACTCTCCCCTTGTAAACACAAATGCTTTCACTTGCAGGTGAACTCATGATGGTGCCTGACTTCTGTTGTACATTGTCTACCTTTGGAGAGGTTCAGCACAAGCTACGTCTTTCCATCTTCAAGACATTCTGTTTCAGAAAGCAGAGTCCTGGCATCAGCAGTTTTTCTGCTTACTGTCAGACATGTCCACACACTGACATAAATTCACAGCTGTAGATTTATCAAGGCTTACAGACATACCACAAACCCTTAACATTTGTGAGTGGACCAAGACAGCACCCTCCCAGGTGCCGTACTGCTGCAAACATGCTCTGTACAGTAGATGCAGGAATGTCTTTATGAAGAATCTGAAGTTTTAAAACTAGAAAGATAAAACTGCTGGCTCAGAAGCCATGACAGCAATGCAGGATAAAAACTCGTACTTCCAAAACCGATCCAGGACGTGACATTGCAGAATTCCCAGAGACTTCAGGCTCTTTACTTGCCAGTTCCCAACACTTATGACCTTTGTATAAGGTATTTGTCTGACCTTAAACAAAACTTTCCTTCCAAACACCCAGTATCATTTACAAAAACCGTGGCTACTCCAGAAGTTCCTTTGTTACCGACGCGGCAGGTTTAAAGGTAAAGAATTGTTCATTTCTCACTCTCACAGCCTACCTATGGGCTCTGACCTCTGAAGGTTTAAGTTATCTGTTCTGTGGTACAGCATGTGACAGAACAAAAACCAGAAGGCTGATGTTGTATGTCTGTGAGACAGAGGCACACACCAGGAGCAAGAGCAGACTGGCACTTAGATGATTCTTCCTTCAGCTGGGTAGACAGGAACATGGCTCTGAACCATGGATGCTGAGGCAAACTTCTGTAAGCCACTGCTACAGGGCTCTGTTAGATAATATTGCATCATTTAAAGTACAACTTAAAACATGGTCCCCAGGAACAGTGTGATCATTCCAGTTCAGAAAGGCCCTTGTTCAGACTTTCTATTTGAACAGGAAGTTAATGATAAGCTGTAGCAGAACCACAAGTAAAATGAAGACATAGTGCTTGAACTGCAGGAAGGGGTAATCCGTGGGAGGTGAGTTAGAAGCGACTCTGTTCCGTAGAGCCATGATGTCCCTGTAAGACAGAAAATCCTGCTCTGTGAATTACAGCCCAGACAACTGCCATTTTCTAGGATGTCAAGACTCTCTAAAGAAGAGGAGAAAATACATTTTTGGAAGAAAATTCTGAAACATTAATAAGCAATCACCATTTGGGAAAAAGGGGATTTAATAGATATCAGAGCTCTAGGGCTGAAAGACACACATCAGCCTCCAAGCAAACAGACACTAAGAAAATCAGTATTCTCTAAACCATTTTAAAGCATTTTGGCTGGTGCTACCTCTTAATGTCTTCTTGTGTTTCCTTTATAGAGTCAATGGCACTCTGTAGTTCACCAAGGTCTGCTCCTTTTTTCCTTATTCTGGTGTTATGCTTCAGAAGTTGCGCTAGAAGGAGGAGAAAGCCAGATGCAATTCACAGAAGCGACCAAGGAACAAAACAGTAACAAACTAAACTGGCTGAATAATGAGGAGAAGGTTTTCTAAGTCTCTACTGAAAACTTTACTTCAGCCAACTACAGCACAGAAAGACAGCAAGTTACGTGCTTGGAATGGCTCACAGAATTCAATGTGTTGGTTTCTTTCTGCAAGCATTATTCAACAACAAAAATCTGCCTTCTGCCTACATACTGGTCTGCAAATGAAACAATTCATCTTGCTTTGAGAAATAAACAAAGTTTACAAACGTTTTTTTCCCCCAGATGCTCAGTACCTGCACCACTTAAGCCTGCCTACATACATCCTGATGTCTGAAAGGACACTTGCAGTGACAGCCATGAGCCATTCGGCTCCTGCTGTTGGCGCTGGACAGAACCGCACAAACAGCACATGTGTGGCTGCAGAGCACTGCTGCTCTGCCCAATATGTCTGGTAGTTCTGCATGCAAATGTATCTTGTCCTACCCTCACTGCCAGAGGAGTCCTGGTTATCAGGCTCTGGAGATGAGAAGCCACACTCTCCTTTCTTCTGACTGGCTGGCTTTCGTTTGATTTTGGGAACGCTGACCTGCAATCGATAAACTCGAGTTACCTGCAGAGAACCAGGACTGTAACAAACCAACACACTTAACAGTAACAGGTAATGGCACAAATATCTGATACAAGTCCATGTCAACCTTTTTAGTGGATCAGCAGGCTGAGGTTTATGCATCTTTCCATTCAACTGAACAGTTCCCAGGAACTCGACACTTGAATTCATAGATTCACAGAATGATTTAGGTTGGAAGTGAATTTGAAGATCATCAAGTTCCAACCTCTCTGCCATAGGCAGGACACCTTGCACTAGACCAGGTTGCTCAAGGCCTTATCCAACCTGGCCTTGAACACCTCCAGGGAGGGGACATCCTGTTACAGTACCCTCACTGTATAGATTTCCTCCTAACATCTAGTCTAAATCTAGCCTCCTCAAGCTTCAATCCATTCCCTCTCAACCTGTTACTACAAACCCTTGTAAAAAAGCCCCTTCCCAGCTTTCTTGAAGACCCCCTTCAGGTACTGGAAGGCCACTATAAGGTCTCCCTGGAGGCTTTTCTGGGTTGAACAGCCTCAACTCTCCCAGCCTGTCCTCACAGAGGAGGTTCTCTAGCCTTCTGACCATCTTTGTGGCCTCCTCTGGACCCACTCCAGCAGCTTCTTGTCCCTCTATGCCGGGGGCACCAGAATGGATGCAGTACTTCAGGTGGGGTCTACTCAGAGCAGAGAGCAGAGTGGGAGAGTTACCTCCCTCGTCCTGCTGGTCAGTGTACAGGTCTGCATATTTCCTATTTCCATTCCAGCAAGTCATCTCTGCTGCTCAGGACACAGCACAGAGGTGAAAGACTACGGGTAAGCTACACTGTTGTAGGCTAGCAATAGCACTTCCCATGGCTCCCAGTGCTTCGATGACCTTTAAAGACACAATGCAAAAGGTCCCAGTCCCTGGATCTTGCTGCAGGACCCAATGGAGCTGGAACATACCATGGGTGTCCGGTGCCGCACTTTGGTCTGGATGGTGCCGTCCTTCTCAAATTGGATCATATCATTCAGAGGGTCCCACGGTCTGGTACTGGACAGAGTGAATACAGCTGATTAATACCACAGCACTTTAAATATCAAATACCTTCCTGCTCAGAAAGAACTCTCTATGAATAGGTTAAAGCTATGTAGATGTCAGATAAAATAAGTGATCTTCTACCCCTAGCCCAGCTCTAACCTGAAGGGCCAAGAGAGCCAAAACATAAACTTCATGTCCGGGTCAGACCCTCAGCCAGCCTGAGAACAAACTGCTGCATTAACCAACAACATGATGAATTTAAACTGGCAGAGGGGAGATTGAAAGTGGATGTTAGGAGGAAGTTGTTTGCAGTGAGGGTGGTGAGACACTGGCACAGGTTGCCCAGGGAGGTTGTGGCTGCTCCCTCCCTGGAGGTGTTCAAGGCCAGGTTGGACAAGGCCTTGAGTGAGCTGTGCTAGTGGGAGGTGTCCCTGCCTATGGCAGGGGGTTGGAACTAGATGATCCTTGGGGTCCCTTCCAACCTTACCATTCTATGATTCTATGAACTAGGAAGGAGAGGTTAAGAATCAATTTTCCTTTCATCTGAAAGTGGCTAGGGTAATCAAGACTGCTTTCAAGAGGCACTAATGAGCTGCACACAGTTTTCTTATTTTTTCAGAATGCTTTTCCAAGCGCAGGTTGCTATAGAATTAAACAAAAAAGGCGAAAGAGACACAGCTCACTGGAGAACAGCAAGCAGCCAAAGGCAAAGACTGACATCCCCACTGCCTGCAGACTCTTCGGGACAGAAACCTTGAGTCAGCTGCATGAAGATGGTTCTGATACGCAGCTTTAGTGAGAGTAGATTAAGCATGGATTTCCTCTTATCTCCTCCTGGATGCCTTTAAACATGTTTGTAGCTGTTTCAGCTGTTGTGAATATAGGCCTGCATTTACATCTTAGCTTAATCTGACTTGAATTAAATGCCATCTAAGGTAACTGGGTAAGAACTAGGCACTGCTCCCCCAAAGGTCTTCCATATCTGTAATCCAGATGCCTAAATCCATAATCCAGATACCTTTAAATGCCACAGCTCACTGAACACATTTTTCACAGCAAGCATAAAAGACTGCTCTCTGCATGGCCTAGGTGGCAAGCTGGCATGATGCCTGTGAAAGGACACAAGCTTCTTGCAGGGACCGCTTGCAGCACAGGCTGCCTTCTAGCATGCAGGACATTGTGGCACATGCTTGCACCACAAGGCCTCAAGGAAATGAGAAATAACACAGGTTATACATGACGGAATGTCCCTTGCAGCATTACAGCCAAACAGGTTGTAAGTGCAGTGCTTTTCCTGATGGTTTTAGGCAGGCAGTTCAGCTGAACCTTCCCAGCTCTTCCAGCAGGAAGAGGTATTGCCACCACTGGAAACTGCAAGAGAGGATGCATCACAGAGCTTTTGTGAATTCCCTACTGAAGGATGCTTTGTGTGGTCAAACTCTGCACAGACTTCAAAGGAAACCAAGGAAAAAGATGCAGAAGAAATGTTTTGAAAGCTGCTAAATACACAGAATCCCTGTCTCCTGTTTCAGCAAACCTCCAAGTTGCAAACATGCTGGAGATGTAAGGAGTGTTCAGGATTCTTGTACTCCTCTCCACACATACACTTAGGCCACTGCCCCAACACTGCCCTCCTCGTACAGAAAGGTTAAAGGTTCCCAAGTTTAGCCATGAGGATGTACTTCCAGCAGCAATGGTTTCAGAATTCCTTAACTCAGAGATGATCCAAGTCATCTTTGGATATTTTACTTCTACAATCCCTGCAATACAGAAGTGTGCTGGGTATGGTAAAAGAAGCAGGAGCATGTGAGCATCCTGCAAAAACCTGCACTAGCAAAGGACTCAGCTCCAAGGTGACTCTTGAAAGAGCAGGTGAGGACAAAGTATGCATCCCAGCAGTTGGAGGGGAGGCTTCATCTTCTGATCCAGATCATCTCACAGAGAGCTTCACAGACAACTCCTGTGCACAGGGAGTGCCTGGCAGCTGAGCTGCTTGGTGCCAGCAGTAACCACTGCTCTTCCCAGAGTTACTGTAAGACGCAGCGAGCACAGGCTTTTCTGGTTGCTGTGCCCATATGTGCCACATGTGACAGTCTGGGAAAATTGGTGTAGTGCTTTGGTCAGCCTCAGAGGTCAAAAAAGGAGCACAACGCATCCCAGAGTGCCATGCCAAAGAAACACCAGAACGTAACAGACATTTCTTACAACATGCTTTGCCTTTTCAACGTGACACAGCAACAACAACATCCTCTCTTTGGTGAAAGCTAAAAATATTGAAGTAGCATTATACATTTCATGAGTTTGAAGTCAGCTCTCTCTATATATACATATTTATATATCCTTCTGCTCCTGAAACCACAGAACAAGGCCCAGTGACACTACCAGGTATTTAACAAGGCCCCTTGGCTACGAATCCTCTGGGACTCACTCAGCGTATTTGTAGTGCCACTCTCCTGTGGTCGCATCCTGATCGAACAGCTTGCACGTCCACTCTTCACCCTTGAGTTTCCTCTCTTTGGCACTCCTTCTCTGAGCTTCTTCCAGAACATACTTCTCTTGAGTAGCTTCTGTTTGATCTTTATTATTTATTGCTCTTGTCACTTGTTGCCAAAGCCTGACAAAGGAGCAGGATAGTTGAAATAACAGCAGAAAAAAAATATAGCAGAAAGAACTGCAAAAATAACTGCAAAAATTTCTTTAGTGACAAGCTAAGTAAAGGGATCAACTTCTAACACAATACTACTATGCTGCAATAGAAGCCTCTCCTACATTTCCACCTAGAACCTCCATGACTGCAAGGTTTGTAAAGCATGACCTGGCATTTAACAGTGTTGCTTGCTTGGTTCACAGACCTGTATCAGCAAACCTGGGAAGGCAGGAATCCATCTTATTTCTGATTTGTTCTGTTTTCACACCATAACACTTACAAGTAATTTGGAGATTATCAGTTGCATTTTGTCAAAAGAATTCCACATGGTTCCAAAGAGAACTTACTTCTCTGACTCAAAGTCATCTTGCTCTTCAAACTTCACTGTGTATCTAGGTAATCTGCGTTGCTTGATGTCCACTGTTGGGTTCCAGAATGTCTCTGAAACATCTGTCTTCTTCTCACTAATGGTAACTTCACTGTCCTGTAGCATACACAGTTCAGTTACCTTCACTGTAATCATCTCAAAGGGACAAGTTAAAAACAAAGGGAGGAACTAGCATTTGGTTTGTGAAGAGGATTTCTTTTCCTCTGGATGAGCAGTTAAGAACAATTAGACATGCTAACTTGAAAATCCAATTTCTGCACCTGTGCTAGTTGCAACTTGGGACAGAGACACAATGGCCAAAGCCCAGCACTGCCAGTGTCATCTCACCACAACTGAAACACACAGAAACGTTTCATCTCAGTGCTATGGAGCATTGATATGGCACCCACGTGGGCAATAAAATCATTTCGTATGCTGAAATCTCTTTTCCTTGTAAGTACTCAAACATACACAACTTCTCACCCTTTAGCAGATAAAAACATCACTATCAGCTCTCTACTTTCTTGAGAACTAACCAGAAACACCTTCTATGAGACTTGTACTTGATAAAGGTTTTTTTTTTAAACTTGAGTCTTGTACCTAAGTGCTGTTGTCACCTGTGCTCACTATCAGCCAGAATTCATGAAATAATCACTTGCTACTTACCCAGTGACCCTCCAAAATAGCCAGAACTTCTTTGCCAAGCTTAATTTTCCCTGATATTTGGTTAACACTGTCATTGTTACCCAGAAAAGGCTGCAAAACAAAAAGAAATGTTCTCATGCTTATTTTAATAGTAAATTACTTTTGCATTGATGTTTACGGTTAACAGGAAAATGTGAATTTATGAAGTGTGATGTAAACGGACTTGATGGCTTTTAATAGAATAACTTCTGCCTATTCAGTTCCCAAAGCAAGACTAAAACCCCAGAAAGTTGTTCTCTCATGCTGTAGCCCCTGGAAAGAATTGCTGAGCAGAATCATTGCCTGAGAAATGGAAAGTAATGGAGAGGGGAGCTGGAGGACAGAGCCATTCGCGACACCGATTTCACCTCTCCGCCAGGGATTGTTTGTTACTGGAGACTAACTCTTGCAGAAGCATCCACAGAGGGATCCACAGGGATTTCCTTTGGCTTTTTCCATGGTCTGCACATATATCCCACATGCTGATGAGGCAAAATGCCAATTAACACAGCCTCCTAATGTAGGTTTCCTCTAGGGGTTCAGCTGAGTACATCTCCCCCCTCCACATGCATGTGTCCTAGCAACACTTTGTTCAGCTTCAAATCCATTTCTGTCTCAAAGATGCCAAATGTGTTTTTCGGAAGTGCAAGCCATCTACAAATGGTTCAGAAGCCTTCACATGGCTCTGTCACTGGAGAGGTGCTCCTGCAGCATGCACAGCTGCCCATAATAGTCCACATGAACTGTTGCTGAGCAGAGGCCATTAGGCTGATACAGATGTTTGCCTCTGCATCATCTTTGTTCGAGGCATCATTAGCAACTTAAGTTTCCCAGGATGGAAGAGGAAACCTGGGTCTGAGTTAATTTCCAAGGCCTCTCCAGGAGTTTTACAGGTCCCTGAACTCTCGTAGAGAATTAAAAATCACCAGGGTGTATTTGTAGCAACACACAAAGTACTTCGCCACTGATCAGATTATTGAACACTTCCTGTTCTCATATTTTTCTAGGCACACACTGCTGACTCTGCTGGAGAAATCAGAAGCCATTGCTTTTTACTCACTGTGATGGGTTGGAAGTTCCCTGCCCCCCGCCCCCCCCCAACTTTGTAAAACCCCCCAGACTAGACTCAGCCAGCTGGAAGTTAAGGACTGAAGCTCTATTTACAGCTCAGCACAATGTACAAGCAGAGATAGACACAACAGACAGGAATAGTTACAGACATAGACAAGTTAAAGGCAATACAGAAACACAATTCCCCTCCCAGAAATCAGAGTTCCCAGGAGGGGCTCCCAACCACCCTTCCACCTTCTCCCCACCCCTATACCTTGCCCCAAGGTTTGGCTTACATGCAAGGTGAGTTTGGAAGATGGGCCAGGGGAGTTAGAAGCAGAGTGGTTAGTGAGGTTACTTGGCAGAAAGGAGAAAGCGAGAAGCTAGACAGCCTGAGAGTGTCTGCAAGCCTGAGTGTCGTGTCTTTGGTTTGTATTCTTAGTCTTAAACATCTCAGCAAGCCTATGAGTGCAGCAGACATCACCACTGGTTTCCTTTCACAGCCTGTAATCTAATTTTATCCATCAAAATATTCCAATTAGCCTCAAACCAGTACACTCACAAAAGCTGGTCTTCAAATGCATACAACTAGCAATGCTTGCTTCTGTCACCATCAGAGATGAAGACAGCACTCAAATTTCACTCAAAACATTTGGACCCAGAAGAATGCATTAAGAAAACAGATAACAGTATAATTATGTTTGTTTTCCATTGGAAAAATCACTGTTTGCCAGATAAACACAGCTGGACACACAGCAGTTCAACTGAAAATCCCTCATTTCCAAACAGTCAATTCCATAGTAACTCAAACAGTCTGCCTGGGCTTCAGCAAAGCCTTTGACACTGTCTGCCACAACAAGCTCCTGGCAAAGCTGGCAGGAGCTGGCAGAGTGGTGGTGAATGGTGCCACATCCAATTGGCAGCTGTCACTAGTGGTGTGCCCCAGGGTGGGCCTGGTCCTGTTCAATATTGATCTTTATTGATGATCTGGACCAGGGGATTGAGGCCAGCATCAGTGAGTTTGCAGATGACACCAAGCTAGAAGCAGGTGTGGAGCTGTTGCGGGGTAGGAGGGCTCTGCAGAGGGCCCTGGGCAGGCTGGATGGGTGGGCAGAGGTCAATGGGATGAGACTGAACAAAGCTAAGTGCAGGGTTCTACACTTTGGCCACAACAACCCCAAGCAGTGCTCCAGGCTGAGGACAGAGTGGCTGGAGAGCAGCCAGGCAGAGAGGGACCTGGAGGTGCTGGTAGAGTAGCTGAAGATGAGGCAGCAGTGTGCCCAGGTGAGTAGGAGAGCCAATGGCATCCTGGCCTGGATCAGGAGCAGTGTGGCCAGCAGGACCAGGGAGGTTATTCTGCCCCTGTGCTCAGCACTGCTTAGGCCACAACTTGAGTGCTGTGTCCAGCTCTGGGTTGAGGTGCTGGAAGGTGCCCAGAGAAGGGCAGCAAGGCTGGTGAGGGGCCTGGAGCACAGCCCTGTGAGGAGAGGCTGAGGGAGTTGGGGGTGTGCAGCCTGCAGAAGAGGAGGCTCAGGGCAGACCTCATTGCTCTCTACAGATACCTGAAGGGAGGTTGTGGCCAGCTGGGGTTGGGCTCTGCTGCCAGGCACCCAAGGACAGAACAAGAGGACACAGCCTCAAGCTGTGCCAGGGCAGGTTCAGGCTGGATGTTAGGAGGAAGTTGTTGCCAGAGAGAGTGATTGGCATTGGAATGGGCTGCCCAGGAGGTGGTGGAGTGCCCATCCCTGGAGGTGTTCAATCAAAGCCTGGATGGGGCACTTAGTGCCATGGTCTGGGTGATTGTCTAGGGTTGGGTGCTAGGTTGGGCTGGGTGAGCTTGGAGGTCTCTTTCAACCTGGCTGATTCTGTGATTCTGTGAAATTCTATTTTAGAGGTGATCTAAAAAATACATTTTTTAAAAACTATCATTGTGCTCAGCCCCCTTCTTGTGCCCATTCACAGCACTTGCTAACCTTAAGTTTGAATTCAATCGTTGCACTGTAGCCAGTTTTCTCACAGGTGATGTTGACTGTTCCCCCAAGCTCTAAGGTCATTGTGCCATAAAGAATTCCTGCAACAGAAAAAACAAAGGCCTCAATGAAACAGACAAAGCAATGTTTATACCTGGACAAGACAAAAGAGAGGTTCTTTGGGCACAGTTGCTAGAACAGAAGTGCTGGTGGCAGAGGTAAGAACTCATCTCTTCACATAACTGTGGTGGGGCACACCCAAGTCCCTGCCCCAGGGAAGGCTTCAATGGGGTGTGAAACTGTTCTGCTCCCCCCCACCTCCGGTTCCGGGGGTTTGGAATGTAAAAGGAGTGGGTGCTGAGTTCCTTACCCCACCCCCGCAGGCCGGAACGGGGCAGAGCAAATCGCCGCAGCACAGAGATATGGCAATGGCACACATTGGCCAGGGGGGACTTTGGGGGGACTTTGAGGAGACTGCTACGTCAGACACTGAGAGGGCTTTAAGAGGGACTGCCAGCCACAGACTGCCAGCCACAGACTGCCAGCAATAGACTGCCAGCCACGGACTGCCAGCCACGGACTGCTAGCCACGGACTGCCAGCCACGGACTGCCAGCAATGGACTGCCAGCAACGGACTGCCAGCAATGGACTACCAGCCACGGACTGCCAGCCACGGACTGCCAGCCACGGACTGCCAGCAATGGACTGCCAGCAACGGACTGCCAGCCACGGACTGCTAGCCACGGACTGCCAGCCACGGACTGCTAGCCACGGACTGCCAGCCACGGACTGCTAGCCACGGACTGCCAGCCACGGACTGCTAGCCACGGACTGCCAGCCACGGACTGCTAGCCACGGACTGCCAGCCACGGACTGCCAGCCACAGACTGCCAGCAACAGACTGTCAGCCACAGACTGCCAGCAACGGACTGCTAGCCACAGACTGCCAGCCACGGAACGTCAGATCCTGCCTGCCTCTTGAAGGGGCCTGCCTCTGCCGTAATCATGGGTACCTTGCGAGCATCCTGAGCTTTACCCTGTGCTGCCCCACGATGTGCACTTCAAGGCACTGCCACACAGACTGCCGACAAGGAGCCAAGGGACTATCTCTGAATTCCTACTCCACTGCCACGAGTAGCGCAGAGGTTCCCTAGGGCTCCAGGCTGCCTTTTGTTTGTAAGTGCAGCAAAGCTATTTTTATAGCAAACCTTTTCCAAGCTTTCTGATTTCTCTGAATGACTCAATTCCCTGGAAGCATCCGTGTGAAAGATTTTCCCTACCAAATTTCTGAACCCCATCTAATTAATTTTATATAAAGTGGTGGGTGGGGCTTTCTGGAAATAAAGTAACTGCAGATTTTATAATTCCTGCCCTGTGAATTCCCACAACAGAGTCAATGACCCTTTGTAACAAGCACTGTCTTTCTGCCAAGTAAAGTGACCCAGACACAGCCAATTACAGGCAGGCACAAACACCCTTCTATCAAGGCACATCTTCAGCAGTATGTGCTGCTGGTCCTAGCAAGAGTGGGATTCAGTCTTACTGGAGACGATTGCAAGAGGGAAGCTTTTGAGGTTGATGCAGGAAAGTAACTCTACAACAGAGAGCAAAGGAAACCTTCACTTGAACAGAAGCAGTGAGAACAGCAGGACCACAAGTGCAGATAATCACAGACAAGCAACTGAAGTCAATACTGAGGACCTCTCCAAAGACTTGTGGAAGGACAGGCTGAGGAGGCTGAGTGCACTTCCTTTGCCATAATCACCATATGGCCCTCTGCAATCCAGGGCCTGAAACGCCAAATACATTTTACATGCACTGGATGCACGTGCAAATGTATTTTACTCCCATGCAGATTCTCCTTCCCTGCCTGTTCTGCCTTTCTCCCCCTCTATCTGCTTTATTACTCACATCAGTTCTCCTTCTTCCTGCCTGACTTGAATGTACATATCTTTTTTAATTGTTAAATATTATTTTAGTCACCAAAGCCATGAAAAAAAACAACTCAATAGATTATTAAAAACATCCATGAACAATGGAAAGATTAGAGCCTACTGAATTAATGCCACATCAGAGAACACTGCTAACTGATTTTCACACATCTTAAATAAAAAATGTAAACATTACAGTTGCTGACTGTGAGGCTTCTGAAAGGGAATTTCCTCAGAGAATAGGTAGATAAACCTTAATAAGTAACAGTATAAAAACCAGGAGTTCTGCGATGGATTTTGTGCTACCTCTGACTATTCAGAAAGCTGTACAAAAATACTGTTTTGCCATAGTGAACTTAAAGACACATGGTCATGATTTACACTCAGATCACACAGCAAGGTGTAATACCACACTGCTTTTTAGGCCTACAAAGGAAAAATATTGGAAAAGCTCAAAACCGTTCTTTAAGATCAAGAAAGGCAACTCAAACAGTAAATTACTGCCATGCAATGACAGATAGCTGCATACATGCTCTAGAACCCAACCCAGCTACTCTTCAGAACAATAAACTTCTCTTCATTTAACTTTGCCATCTAGAGAACACAAAAAATCTCACTACCTTTACAGTGAGCGTAGGGCATTGTCATGACATAATCTTCTCCCCTGTTCAGGAATGTTAGCCGTCCTTCTCCATCGAGTATGGCAGATAATGAATTCCCTGGAACACAAGGACAGAAGGTTTGCCTTTCTCACCCAGTTCAGCAGTCCCCAACAACGGAGCAACGCGCAACAGCAGCGCATTCTGCACTGCACTCCAGAGCAAAGCCACCGCTGAACAGTGTCCCCAGTTAAAAACTACAATGCTGCAAAAAAAGGAATCATAGAATCATAGAATGGTAAGGTTGGAAGGGACCTCAAGGATCATCTAGTTCCAACCCCCTGCCACAGGCAGGGACACCTCCCACTAGTACAGCTCACTCAAGGCCTCATCCAACCTGGCCTTGAACAACTCCAGGAAGGGAGCAGCCACAACCTCCCTGGGCAACCTGTGCCAGTGTCTCACCACCCTCACTGCAAACAACTTCCTCCTAACATCCANCAGTCTGTCCTCACAGCAGAGCTGCTGCAGCTCTCTCAGCATCTTTGTGTCCTTCTCTGGACACGCTCCAACAGTTCCATGTCCTTCCTGTGCTGGGGGTTCCAGGACTGCACACAGGACTCCAGGTGGGGTCTGAGGAGAGCAGAGCAAAGGGGCAGAATCCCCTCCCTGGTTCTGCTGCCCACACTGCTCTTGATGCAGCCCAGGAAATCAACCACCCCAAAGCCCAGCAGGAGAAACTCTGTAGGGAAAGGATAATGCAGTCATTAAATCCTGATTCTTCTAACAGCCTTCTTTGACCCATGAAATGTGACTCACTTGCACACTCCTCACTAAGAGTACCCCCAAGAACCCCACAGTACTTACCATAGAATTTTGATTTGGCCAGAATGCTACCACTGAGGCAAAACCCATCCTTGCGGTTGCTAACATAGAAGGCAGATATGGGAGGATGATGTGACACCTGTTGGAAACAACCACGTTGGGTAAACACAGACAGGAAGAGATCACGCAGTGTAGCACAACCGTGGAGCTAGTAGGGATGGAACACGCAGTGCAAGCCCCACATAAGCAAACACAGCTACTGTGTGAAGCGTGGCCACAGCCCTTACAGTACCATCCAGCAAACACTGAACTGCATGAGCTAAGAACATTAACACCTGACTTTTACGGGAGGAAGAGAGATCAGAAATAATGGAATCATAAAAGGGTAGGGGATGGAGGGGGCCTCTGGAGATCATCTAGTCCATCCTGCTCTAGATGAAGTTGCACAGGAACATGCCAAAGTGGGCTTTGAAAGTTTCCAGAGGAGACTGCACAACCTCTCCAGGCAGCCTGTTCCAGTGCTCCAACGCCCTTAAAGAAGTTTCCCTTTAAGTTCAAGAAACCTCCTGTGCTCTGGTTTGTACTTGGTGCCCCCTATCCTATCACTTGCCACCACTGAGAAGAGCCCAGTCCCATCCTCATGACCTCCACCGTTTAGATAGTTATATACATTGATAAGATCCCCTCTCAGTCTTCTATTTTCCAGACTAAAAAGTCCCCAGGTCTCTCATCCTCTCCTTGTAAGAGAGATGCTCCCAGCCCAAACCATCCTCACGGCCCTCTGTTGGACTCTCTCCAGCGGTTCCCGGTCCCTTGGACTGGAGAGCCCAAAAGTAGACATGGTACTCCAGGTCTGGCCTCACCAGGGCAGAGCAGAGCGGGAACAGAACCTTCCTTGACCTGCTGGCCACACTCTTCTTAATGCACCTCAGGGTACCACTGGCTGCCTTGGCCACAAGGGCACATTGCTGGCTCACAGGGAACTCCCAGGTCCTGTTTACCAGCAGGTCAACCCCAAATCTGCATAGGGTTACTCCCCACCAGGTGCAGGACTCTACACTTCCTCTTGTCAAACCTGACGAGGCTGAATGCTGGAACCACATTTCCCTTTGTCTCTAGAAAGACTCCCTTACTAGGGCTGTAAAACCACGCCAACTGTGCTCAGCAGGTAAGCTTTTGGACTAGCAGGCACATGCTGGGGTACACTGCCTGATACCACCGCATGGCTTGGCTGCTGCACACATGCAGCACAGTGAATTTATTTAGCAGCACTTTCCAGTGCTTGCAGCTACCTGCTCTGCAATATAAAACGTCTTGCTGTTGGTCCTCGGATGGATCCACATGCAGCGGAAGGTCTCCCCAAGGATAGGATTGTAGGGCTTTTTCAGTCCCTAGGCAGAAAGGGAACAGACAGTGACCAGACCATGCAGCCACGGGACTCACAAAGACCCAATCACCGTTGCAGAACATCAGACATAAAGGGAAAGAGAAACCAATCCTAACACACACGCTGCAGCCACTGTACTTCATCGCATCAGTTAAACACTGTCCTCGCTCTCCTCTTCATTCTGAGGAAACCAGCACAGACTTAATACATCTGCACCTACTGCAGGCTACAGAGAAGGGCAAACAGAACAGAAGATTTTACTTTGCAGCACAGTTGTGACAGACCTTTTGTATGACGTCAGGTAGTACTTTCTGCCTTCAACACTGCTTCCCACGAAGATGACCACGCAGAGTGTTTAGTGTAAAGCTACATGGAGTAGTGGAAATATTAATCTTTCTAATGTGGTCTGTTATCACTGAAGAATGGCAGAAATAGAACTGACTCAACTTTATCATAAAGTGCTTAGTTCAACTTCTACTGCAAGGGAAAGAGCAAATAAACACAGCCTGCTCTAAGCATGTCCAGGGACCAAGAAGCTCCATGATGCACCTCTGTAAATATTGAAAACTTAACCTTGCTTTTAAGAATTGCAGAACAAAGACGTACAAACAGAAACTTAGTCCAGCACATCCCTAAGCCCTCAGACTAGAGACAAGACAAAATAATATGAGAAAGGACACCTTTGGCTTTTTGTAGAATCCTGACAAGTACCACTTGACTACTTTTTTCATGCGGTTGTAAGCATTCTCCTCCAGAGCAGCTCTGCGAAACAAGCAGACCACAGAGATCAGATGCCAGCATTGTTTTAGGTATAATACAGATATCCACTGCAATGTGTCTCAAATCTAGGACCTGACTGAAACCAAGGTGCTGTGATTTCCACTACTGTAAAATGTTCAGCCTGATATTGCAAATTCAAAGGTTTCAAATAATTGTCTGAAATGGAAAGCAGAACACAACTCGGTATTTCCATGACTGAGTCTCTTCCTTGTGTTCTGTTCCACCTCCACTGAAGTTCTTCCACTTATGAGAGTACTTAACAATGTATTAAGAAGGTTAACTGGTACTGGTTTGCTGTTTCAAATGTGCCTCCTAGAGAAAACAACATTAAAGTAATTTTGAGGATTCTTCTCACCGGTCTCCAAAAGCTAAACCAGAAATAACTGCAACATAACTGCTCTTAAATTACTAAGAGGGGCCAGACTTCAAGATGTACCACATGGGTTCTCAGGCTCCCTGCAAAGGAGGATGTCTGCTGACTGACAGATCATCATCCAAACATCCACACTCTAAGTGGTCTACACTGTTGCTTAAGTGGACTGGATCAATTGTTTCTGTATACACTGCTACCCATTTTAGTTCAGAAAAACGAAAAGAATGAAACCCATAGATGGGATTGACTCACTCAGACAAAAAATCAGCGTGGTAGTAGTAATCAGACAACTTGTCCAGGAAAGAACGAGGCTCCAAGATAAATGTAGGCAGCACAACCTTGGACAAGTCCATTCCTGGTCGCACTTGCTTCAGTAGTGTCCAGATCAGGCTTTTATTTTCTTCTGACACTACCTCTGTCTGAGCAGCCTCCCCTGCCTAGGATGAACAACAAAATGCTTACAGAAAGGAGAAAAAATAATCCTGCAGCAGACAGGCTGACACATTCCAAGGATGACACGTGAATAGCAAATAGGTAATTCCAATTGACCGCTTGGAGAAGCTGAAGCAACTACAGAAGACAAATTAAGTTTCTCTAAACATACTTACAATGCATCTTCAATGAAGTACTAAAACTGCATTTGTTTTCATCAGCCAAACCCAGAAAAACTGGGGGAAGAACGTTGTTTAGAAATCCTGCCTTAGTCCTTCCCTAGGTACCACATACATGAACCTGTTACCACAGGCAGGGCTTGTACAGCAAAGGGCTGCTCATTCACTCTGCTGGCTTTTCCCCACCATCAAAGCTGGCTTATTTGTGCTCCCCCCTGGCTTGATCAGTCAACACTATCAGTGGTTTTCCTTAAAGAAAGTCGCTAGTCAGGGACAAGTGAGCAAAACCAGCAGCCACACTCAGTACGTTGCTTTCTGATCAAGAGGGGAGATTCTTCCTTGCAGTTTCTGAACTCAAAAGCAAAGTTGTAAGCAAAGCATCGCTCTTCCCAGAACAGTTCTGAAATGCATACTCAAGAACTTACTGCCAATTTAAACTCCCTGACTTTTTCTAAACCACTCCTTCTGGAAACAATAGTAGAGAGCAACAAAGCACCGAGTATTTATGTCTCATGGGTATGAAAATAACCTCATAGTTAGCACTTGAGCAGAAACAGGAGATCTGTGACAAAGCTCATTTCAATCTCTGTCACTAAGCTTTCTGGTGTCTCTATAGCGAATAAAACATACAAATTCCTGTCTTGTTTGGTTGTGCTGAGACAGAAGACAACTTGCAGAAGTGGAATGGCAGTGCTGGGGCATCGTATGTATCAGAATGCAAGGTGACACCAGAAACACAGCTGATCTCCTGCTGAACACTACAGCTCCAGCAGCTGCTTAACTCCCCTTGCAGCAGAAAAACAGGTGCCAGCCTGCATTCTCTTCCACTCAAGAATTTTCAGTTGAAGGCGAATCCATCAGCAACTTAACAAAAAACCAAGCAGAAGTAGCTGCAGAAGGACAGGTAGACATGGCCTCTTCAAACTGGGCACTTTCTGTCTTAGCAAGTGCTTAGCAAGTCTTGGTTATATTCTCAGACACAAGCACAAGAGTGGCAAAGCAGAGCACCACAAGGGCAGACAGAATTTCCCCTTCACTGTTGGTGAGAATACAAAAGCCAGTTCTGCAAGTCAGCTTCCAAGAACAGTCAGACTCTTAAAACATCTGCTGTCTATGGGAGAAGCTGCCTGCTCACTACATCGACAGCACTTTTACCTCCCCAAGCTCCTCAGGGCTCTGCTCTACGTAAGTAGTTTCCCTGATGTTAGCTGGCTCCGGATCGACGTAAGAATCATCCTGCCGCTCCGACGTGTCGCTGTCGCTCTCCTCGCTTTTCCCCAAGCCCTCGTTATCAGATTCCTCATGGTCATTTTCCTTATCAGATTTGTCAGAGTACACATCTTGATCTTTAAAGTGCTGCCTCTCAATTTCACTGTCATTTAACCTACAAAAAAGAAAGGTCAACTGACTCCCCAATGCCACGCAGTCATGTTTCCCAGCCAGGCTCTCAATAAAACGCACACTGAAACTGCCAAGGAACATGAAAGCAGCTCTGCTGGGAACATCCAGAGGGTGCTCTTCTCAGGGAGCTGCCAGACATGCCGAGCTCACAACACTTCCATTGGAAAGATGACTATTAGCATAGCTCCACTAGACTCCTTCTAGTCCAGCTGCCTGATCACCTCACAGCTAAAGCCTGTTTTTAAGGGCATTGTCCAAATGCCTCTTCAACAGTGATGGGCAGGGGCCTGGAAAGTCATCGTTCTCACACCTGCCGTCTTCCAACTCATAGGACTGGACAGCCCAAGGCCTGTTAGCATTATTAAAGACTAGGCGAAAAGCTCCACGCTGAATGTCTGGTTTGTCTTGATCTCTGTTTTTCAGGTGATCATCTTCCACAAGTATTGGTCCAATGTTTTCCTTGGACCTCCTCTTGCTAGTAGATACTTCAAAAATCTAGATCTCAGCTGAAGCTGAAGTGGCTCTCAACTTTCTTTTCCCTCTCCTGCCAACTCCGCCAAAACTAGGCCTGCAGGTTACACAGTTCAGCACACTGAACACTTTTAGAATATGCTATAACCAAAGATCTACTTAATTAGACCCTTAGTCTTAATTAGACTTCACATTTGTAGCTAATGGCTGTGACTGTAATCTGGGCCAGCTGCTGATTTTCAATTACTATTCACCAGTACAGATCTTCAGCTGAATTGTACACAGCAGCTCCATTGTTTCCAGGGGATAACAGGAGGAGCAAAAATGTAGTTAAGCCTGCTTGGTCATCTGGATAGGGCCTTGAGTATGGACCAGTGGAAATACTTTGTCTTTTCTGAGCTTCCCTCAGGACTATGCCAGACATTCTTTGCAGTCCAGATCTTGTCTCCAGTACAGGCAGTTACTCTTTACAGCAGAAGAAAATTCCTGCCCACTCTGAAAAGACAGATGAGCAGCTGAATCTTCATAGGTGGGAGGGATTATTTCAAACGAATTCACATTCACCTGAAAAGTATATCAAGTCAGAAGATGACTGAGAGAAACTGTGCCTAGCACAAGCTTCTAACTCAGTGATTTCAAACAAAGGACTAAATCTTTTATGTTTTCTAATGTGTTTCAGTGGCAGAATTGATGTGTTTGAAAACTCCATTCACTCATCATGCTTGCTTAATAATGTGTTGCTACAAATGAGTACGTTGCCAAAAATCTAACTGGAATTATTTACTGAAATGCACAGGGACTTCCTCAACCACCCAGGCCCTGGATACCAGCTGACACCAGTTCATTTCAGTTTTTGTGCATTTAATTTAGTAGCATGGTTGAACCATCATTCATTTATCTGGTGATTCCAAGCTGAGACATAGAATCATAAAATCATAGAATGGTTAAGGTTGGAATGGACCTCAAAGATCATCCAGTTCCAACCCCCTGCCATAGGCAGGGACACCTCCCAGGTCAGTCAAGGCCTCGTCCAACCTGGCCTTGAACACCTCCCTGGGCAACCTGTGCCAGTGTCTCATCACCCTCACTGCAAACAACTTACTCCTAACATCCACTTTCAATCTCCCTTCTGCCAGTTCAAACCCATTGCCTCTTGTTCTGTCATTGCAAGACCTTGTCAATAATCCTTCCCCAGCCTTCTTGTAGGCCCCCTTCAGATCCTGGAAGGCTATGAAATCCTTTAAAGAATGATGGGATTATTAATTTATTTAAATCAAGGAACAGCAACTTCTATTAGGAATTTAAATTTAGGAACAATTTCTTTACCATGAGGGTAGTGGAATACTAGAAGAGGTTGCCCAGGGAGGTGGTTTGGGCCCCATCCCTGGAGATATTCAAGGCAAGGCTGGACAGGGCTCTAGGCAGCCTGATCTAGTTGAGGATGTTCCTGTTGACCGCAGAGGGGCTTGGACTTGATGATCTTTAGAGGTCCCTTCCAACTCAAACCATTCTATAACTTTATGATTCCATATTCACATCTACCGACTTTTGTCACATACACTAAACTTATTTTCATGTGAAGCTACATGAGAGGCTAATTCAAGATGCAAAAACCCCAAGAACAACTTAACCAAGTACTTCAACTTACTGCTCTGATACCCAGCTTTGAATTCCTTGAGCCAAACCTTCCTCTCTATCGGTTCTGCTTGAAAAGACTTTGTTTTACCCACACACAATACAAACCGCAGCGCAAACAGGGCATATGAAGAGAAATAGGGAGCAGAACGAAATGTGACCTTAGAAAAGAGATCTCCCTGTGGAGAAGTTACCCCTGCAAGGCTCTGCTAAAGGGCCTATCAAGTTCAGTAAAGAGTTCACTTACGGTAAGTTCTCTCCGCTGTGCAAGTTGTTAGCACGGAGCAGGCCATAGAGAGAGACATGAGTAGTGTCTGCTGCAGAGGTCAAGTCATGCTCCTTGCCTTCTCTAATCATAGTACGCTTAAGCAGGCTGGAACATTTCAGTGCCAGCTCCAAAGCATCCATCCAACACCTGCCTAAAGACAAGTTTATTGTTAGACTAAAAGGAAGGGTTTGACTGCACTGTACAACTTCCATTCCCTAACTTCACGGTATTCTGGGGTTTGCTTACGTTGCCTTTGAAGAAACACTTCAGAACCAATCCATGTCACCTGCACTGGATTTTATTGTCATAAGACCAACTCACAACTACCCAGCTCTGGCACAAAGCTTGCTTCAAGTAAAGCAAAGTAAGCAACGACTTTGTTAAAGCATTTCTTCTTTAATGCAAGCATTGGCACAGGCCTTGACTGCTGAATTTCTCCAAAGCTGCCTGCAGTGTTGCTCTGCCTTTGAAGGCTCGGTAGCTGCATCAGCTGGCAATTTTGGCTCATGGAATGTAACAGTTGTGTGAAAAAGGAACTGTAGTGTTACCATATAAATGCCATTTCAGCAGAAAATAGCAGACATACACTTTTTTTTGGGCAAAAAGTGGCTAAACAGATTTGTGTGTTCTTTGCATTCCTTAGTTAGATACAGTGAAACAAATAAATAATTTTCCAATACAAAAGGCAAGGAGCCCTATTTTTAAAGTCTGCAGGGCTATAGTTCATTAGCCAGTGAAAGTAAAGCAGCTGCTTAAAAGGTTACACAAATTTTGTTCCCATGTTGTAACGCCTGAAGATGGTTGCACTGACCTTGATCACCACCTTCCCAGTAATGAGGGTGTTAGAAAACTCTCTTAATGGAATTTTTACCACTAGAACTCTGTGCAACTGCTGCACTCACAATACACAATTGTTTCACTAGAAAGGATGCCCACAACAGCACTTTAGAGTATTAACTTTGAGTACTGAGTGTTAACTTGAGTATTTTGAGATACATTAATACAGGGAAATCTGAAATAACCTCTTCCTCCCTTTCTACCCAGCCAGTGCAAGGCAGCTTGAAGGAGTTCACTGACAACTTCTTCCACCCACAATTTTCTGTAACACCCATGAAAAACTACTAGTACCAACACAACTGAAAGCACCCAGGGAGCCCCTTAACAACAATGACACTATCACCACAGTGCTGTCACAGACACGGTAAGGTCCCCGAAGCAATGCAAAAGAAGTAATTGCTGCCGGCGCAGAAAGGACAGAGGTATCTATTTACCATCTGATTCTGAAGCCGCTCGGATGATCAAGTAACTGCTGGGCAACGGCTGAGTTATAGAGCCAACCGCTTCGCCTTTGGGACCCTTGAAATACACAAGACAAGCGACAGTCTCAGACATTTCAGTTCAGTGCCAGGGTTTATCACTCAGCGCGATAACAAGCTGACACACCGCAGGGCTATTTACTGTCACTCAGCAACATCTAATGAAGACACGGATGGGACGGTGGACAGCCCTCTTTTACTGAGTTTCATCTCCAAAGACTCTGTTCTAAGTATAGCTCCCAGCCCCACCCCGCTTTAAAAAGAATGGTCTTTGGGATTCTAATAATTTTGGGTGGTGTTTTTTTGTCAATCAGACTTGGCACAGGAACTTGCAAATGCTCTGCTGATGCTACTTATAGCGAGATGACAAAAGCATCAAGAAGAATGCCATGGAGAGGCCATCCCCGCTGTCTGGGGATTCCGGCAGATGGGTGTAGAACGTTCACAAGGGACAAGCTACTCCTCTTCATCTCACTATTTCAGCCCGTCAGGTAAGGCTGAAAGCAGGCAAAACAAAAGAGGTCTGTGGGGTGGTTTAAGAGAGTTGATTAACAACAAATGGTGCCTAGCAGAAGACCCTACACTTTCATCTGGCTCTTCCCCTTCCAGTCCCATTTGTCCTTGGTCGGAACAAAGGTTCCCTTCAATTCCTACAAGGATGCTACAATTCACAGAGCAGACCTGAGGGCAAGCCAAACCCTTGCAGAGAACAGGAAGGCTTCTTCAGGGATATGCTTCATGCTTCTCTTACATAGCAACATATCTGGTGTCATTGCAGCATCCTGAGTTTCAGAACTGCACGACTTTTGCCTGTCTTCAGGACACAGATCAGCCAATTGATATTTAAATAACATGGAAATAACTCCTCACACCCAAACATTCCGTATTGCTACGGAAACCCGTGCATCCTCTCTCCGTTCCTCCTTCTCCTTCACCCCCTCCAACTATCTGCTAGTTCACTCCACACAATATTTAAGTGCTTAACTGAAGGCTTGGCATTTAAATAAGAAAAAACTCAAGATGATGCCCAGGTCCATGAGAAGCATTTAGATGCTTGAGTCTCTCTATAAAGGCTATCAGCAGGACACTATGGTAGTATGTTCAACCAAACAGCACACAGAGGACGTCAAACGCCAGTTAAATTTTCATTATGAAGTTCTCCACATTCCAAATTTCAAAAATAAAATCCAAAAGACCTTTCAATTTCTCTCAAGCTTAATTTTTGGAATTGGAAATGCTAAGCAACCACTTTAAAGCCCACTAAAAAAAAAAAAATGTACACCTATGGTAATTTAAAGACAAGTGCTAGGCAAAGAGGGCTGTGTTAAACATACTGGAAGCTACTGTTGAAAGCTGGGTTAATCCTGCCTTATCTGATGAGTTAGCACATTTTGGTCTGGATCGATTTTGCATGGAGAAATCTAGTAAGAAGTCAGTACGAGGCTTAGAAGAGGGAACTGGAAAGCCAGCAGAACTTTTGAGCAAAAGCAGGTAAAGGCAGATAGTTTAGAAGCAAGCAAATGAAACAGCCAGAACGTTTCTGAGGGTGAGAGGCAGGTAATGAGGAGTCTTGGTGGCACTGAAATACCGATACGGCCGAGTTGGTGCTGGTGTAAATGATGCTCAGAAACTCCCAGAGGGAGTAACAACAACTTGGATGTTAGCAACAAGATTCGAGACCTGTCCCCTCCCAAGTCAGCAGGAAGCTGTGCCTGCCCAATGTCTGTGCTGAAGCGGCACCCTAAGCGCTAGGAGTTCCTGAGTAACCAGCAGGTTACTCCTGAGAACAGGGAGGGACAACCTCACGCATGAGCACTCAGTGCCCTGTGGGGAACAGGCAGGGAAGAGGTCTCATTCCCACCAGGTCCCCGGGGAAGAGACAGCACCAAGGTCCAGTGCGGTACCAAGCAGGGGCGGGAGGGATGCTGCAGAGAGGGGCCTGTGCAAGGGCCTTGGTTGGCACAAGTCCTCAGACTCTCAGGTCACAGGATATGGACTAGTGGGAGGTGTCCCTTCCTATGGCAGGGGGTTGGAACTAGATGATCTTTGAGGTCCCTTCCAACTTTACCATTCTATGATTCTATGGCTAAGGACAGGTCTCTCCCAGTTAAGATCTCCAATTCAGGACTGTTCTGTGAGCATGTAGGGTCTGCTGCTTACTCTGTCCCCAACAGCTATGAGTTAGAGATGAAGTGGAGCTTTGGCACTTGGGTCTTTATTTTACTGCAAGAGAGCTCTACCTCCCTAGGTGCTTTGACAATACATTGAGTAAAACCAAATTAATAATCTGCAGCAAACTTTTCAACAGGTTGACTTATTTTGGATGAAGTGCTCACAGATCTTGATTTCCTCTGACTACTGCTCTAGAAGCACTGGACATTCATCTTTGATACCACTCATTATGGTTTCAAAACCAATTCTCAGTATGTTAATGTTTTGTGCAAGAGAGACCTCAGGTTCCAGCCTTTAGGTGCCTTGATTTGCAGTGTCTCAGTTCCCAACTGAATGACTGTACATTCTAACTGGAGGTAACGGGGAAGCGATTCTAAAACCCCAGTAAGGTTACTTCCTACAGCATATTCACGCCAATAAACTCAGAGGCCATGAACATCCAGAGAAAGTAACACTGATAAGCAGGCAGATGTGACCAAATTTACTCCTGCTCGCTTTAGAACACTGAACTGGCACCAGGACCAGGCACATGCTAGGGAGCCAGGACAGGAGGAACACCAATGACGGCAGCACAGGCTTCGGGGAGCTGCGAAGTGACTGGCCACAAACGGCTGCAGGAGACACCTGCAGTCTGCCGGGACACACTCCCTCAAGCCTGCTAGAGTGAGAAAATCTCCTGCAGCGTTTACTCCTGGGTAGATGTTTCTGGCAGTGCCACCTTCCTGCACTGACAAAGTTCATTTTGCCTCAGATTTGCAGCTCAGTCTGGTAAGTCCCCTCTGTAAATCAGTCAATGGCTGTTATGGATCCAAACGTTTGCCTTGGGAGAATGAATCTGTAACTAGCACATTCTAACTGACCAGATACACAGGGCAGAAGAAGGTTTCAAAGTTCAAGGCCTTTCACCTAACTCTGTCCAGGAATTCTCAACTGCAAGTAGCCATACCAAAATGAACAAATGCCACTCCAGCTCTCAGCACATTTAAAATGGACAATATCAACTTGTTCAGGTTCAAAATTTGACCTACCTTAAAAAAGTAAAAATCTGGTGGGGTATGTCCTCTAAATTCTAAATATCTAGTTAAAAAAACAAACAAATCCATTTCTCATTGCCAAGCAATAAAGAAATATAAGACTGATCTTCTGCAGACAGGCCACCACTTTGCAATGCATGTATACACTATCATAAATAGTTAGCACATTAACACCAAACCCTACAGCTTTGACACAGGGTAGGAACTTTGTGCTCCCCAAATGGGGGATCACCACTGATTAATGAAAAGTGCTCCTAAGCAATATTAAAATGAAACAATTCAAACCCAACTGCAAAAGACTGGATCTAAGCTGGGTAGATTTAGATAACGTCGACAATGACAATAATTCAGAAAGACCACCAACGAGCATCAGGAATTGTGCTGACTTCCCCAGTCGAGATAAGGAAGCACACTCCTCAGGCGGGACAGTGCATCTGCACCCGTTTGAAACTCGGCTAAGGCTTTGCAGCTAAGGATCTGCAGCTATCTTCAGGTGTTGCAGAAGCAGTAATTATGGCAAGGGCCCTAATGCAGCACCAAAGTTCCATCTAAAGCAAAGTGCTGTCTCAGGAGGTAAACGCCTTTGCTTGCGCCCTGCTTCCACACACCCTCTCCATCTGCAAACATAAAACAAGGACTACAATGGTTTGTTTAGCAAACAATGAGTACCAGCAAACATTACAGATTCCCAGGAGAAACTGAAATAAACCTTCCCTGTGCTTTCCCTTTGGGCTAGGAGCTGCCATGTATGGCAAAGCAAACAGACATCAGAACTGAAATAAAACAGCTGTAGTGAAAAAAGGAATACAACTGACTCACAAGTTGCAGTATAAGCTATTACTACACATGGAATTTCTAGTCTTGCAAGTCAGCTGAGCTAGGCTGATACTTTACCACATAAATACAGAGTTGGAAGCCAACCCCCATGTATTAGCACATCTTAACTCTTCGATTTTGGTAAACCACTTCTTAAAGTATTAGATTCGACTGATGTAGAACACAACATTACACATTCATTGCTTTGATTTACATCACTGCCAGTGATGGCATTAACCTCTGAACTTCCCTGCACCCCACACTTCTGAAGCTACTGATGTACACAGAACTGCACAATCCGAGTGCTTTTCATGACAAAGAGGAGTAGGTGCCAAAGGCTTATACTCAGGATAAACAAATATCACAGTTATAACAGAAAATGCAGCTCAGCTCTTTATTAAGGTTGTCTTCACCTACAGCTGGCTAATGCCAGCCATCTGTTAAGAACCATGTATGCTACCACTAACCTTTATAGCCCATATGGACTGTTCCAAAGGATGGAAAAGTTTGAAACAAAAGCCATCTTTTTTAGAAGGCCTCTCAATGAGTTCACAAGCGTTCAGGAGCACTGTTCCTACCCACTGGCCGTTTTTGGGAGTTTTGTAAACAAGCAACACTCCTGGTTTCAGTACACACCACAGTTTGGTCCAGCTTTTTAAGGTACCACGAATCTAGAAGATAAATAGTTGCAGTTACATCTCTGTGAAGCCAATACCAAAACCATCCCACTTAAAATTAAAACTATTTATTAGTTTTATCTTCAAGTAAAGTTTATTAAGTCTATTAAAAGTTGATCCAGGTTTATCAAAGACAACATAAAGGCACGACTTCAGTGCTCACTCTTCTGTTTTTTCTTGATAAATACTTATTCTACAAATGGCTACACAAAAGTCCAGATAAGAGGAGTATCAGAATTCATCTGAAACCTTCATAAATTCTCTTGTCTGGGACATATTTTATCGCGAGCCTAAAATGCAAACAAGATAAACTTTGGAAACTGAGCTCCTCTGAAAATGAGTAAGCACCTGACAACAAAAATGGGATAGTCACAAGATAACTGAGAGATATCAGAATTTCTTAAACTAAACCTCTTACAACAGCTGTTAGCTTCGACCTGTAAGTGCAATGCAAAATCCTTTCAAGTGCCTGAATTTGCACATCTGATGAGAGTGCTTGGATCAGTTCTGTCACCTCGGGACTGAAATCACTTCTGTGCCTGTAGGACTGATTGCAGTGTGCCTTCTGAGCAATGTCTGAGCCTGCTTACGTTGACTTTTGCAAACACTGGAGGAACTTTTTTCCAGACAAGCTGTTGTTTGGAGCCAACTATAAAAAAAGGGTAACCAATCCTTTTTCTTGTACAATTTCCAAGCAATCACATACAAATACATAAAGTGCACTACTGCTGATGACACTGATGGCTATCTTTGAGAAATTAATTCCTCACCTCTTGTACCAGTATTAGAGGACAGATAGTTCTTAAGAGAGGAAAGGAGAGTTACCAGAAATACACAGAGAAATCAGAACCACTTTCACCATTGCTATGCATGTAGCAGAGCCTCAATCCAAAGTGTACAATAAAAAGGACAAAACAAGAGTTGTAAAGCCAGCTCATCTGAAGCTAATGGCTGTGCACACAAGAGGGATGTGACTATGGTGACTGCAGTTAAGCAGGAGCTGGGTTCCTCTTTTATTCCCCTAGGACTTGAGTGCAGAGACCCTGGGATGCAATCAGCAGTTGCTGTACTCATGGGAAAATATTAACAGCAAGTAAAAGGTTGAACTTTTTCAGTTCTGGCCAGAAAGCAGTAAGCAGCTGCTACATCCCTGACTCGGGTTTCAGAGCTGGATTCTGACCTTCAGCCAGTCAGCCATGACAATAACTGACGGGTCTGTGATAGTGCTAAGTAATTCTTTCGTAGCTCTCTTCTTTTCTTCTCTGTAATTTTTTTTCTGAACCTGTAAATAATAAAAATATTTAATGTCATAGCCATAAGTTAGCAATCAAAGCACAAAGACATCTATCACTGCAAGCTGAGGAGAAAAACACACAGAGGAGTAGCTTTAAAACGCAGTATTTGACTTCAAGGTGTGAGTAACTATCCTATGGTCTCGTTCAAGAGCAGCTACGGCAAATTGCAGATTGTTCTGCAATCCACTTTTAAGACAGGACTTTGATACTCCTGTTACAATCACAGGGGGAAACAAATCAAGCAAAGAACTGCCCCTCCCCCCCTTCCTTTCCTGGCATAAAGTACAGAATCAAATTTGGACTAGATTCAGGTTTACAGGTACATGATCTGATCAGTAGTCTTCACACACGGATTAATGCAGCAATGTTTTTCTCTCAGAGGCAAATAATTTGATGTTTCTCCTGACATAACGTCTGCCAAACAGCAGAGTTTAGCCTTGACGCAAGGTGGGAAAAGAAGGCAGTAGAAACCCCACAGCTGCTGCATACCAATTTTACCTCTGACAGTTCAGCTCTTCATGTGCAAGTCCTGAGGCTCCTGCCAATGTGAATTACCCTATAATCTCCTGCCATCTTAAAGACTGCACTACAGAAGTCCACACTCAAGTAACAGTACAGTAAGACTTGAAGAGAAACACCACCACAGCTTCTCAGAATACTTAGATGTTGCACAGGTCTCTACTTGACACTCTTGTCTGATCATCAGAAAACAGGGTAACAACACCTGAATGCAGCCATGGTCTGTGAGGAGTCACTGGGAAATTAATTCACCTTGAGAGATTCCTTTTTTGTAAGTTTGCTTGAAGACAAAGAGATGTCCTTCTCGGAGCCATTGAAGAGCTTGGATTCGGACTGCAATTCACAGAACACTCAGTAAATACATAACAGTGACAGATCCGAAGGTGCGTTACTGCTGGAGGGACTTCGGAAAGTGTTTAAAAGGTACAGCTGTGTTTGGAAGGTTCCCCTTTCTACCCACTTCAGAAAGCCACAAACAGAACCAATCACAGCTTGTAACCTGAACTGTCCACCACCTCTCTCTGGAGATTTTTCATCAGGGTTTCACACGAAAGCAGTCTGAAATTCCTCCAGAAGCAGCTGAACTATATACGGTAAATATTTAGCCTGTGTAGCCTGTTCCTTAGGATGCCACAGACTGGATGAGTGCAGCATTATTGCATCAGAAAGGAAAAGCTTTAGGAGAATCCTGGGATTTAAACACAGGAGTTGCTCCACCATGCAAGAATTCCAGCATCTTCATTCACCACTTGACAGCCCCTCCGGACCGACTGCTGCAGAGGCACTTACCCCGTGACCCATGAAGGCAGACACAGCCTCTTCAACCTGGCATTCAGTGCTCCCTAAGGCAGAGTGTAACTGACCCCCAGCGGCACTCGTCCTGCTCCTTCCTCCCTAAGCCCACGCTCTGATTACTCTGCAAATCATCTTCCAGAAGCTCACAGGCGGCAGGCAGGGGAGCGAGACTCAGGTTTGTTCATGAAACTCAAGTCCTTGGTCAGGGCAGGGCAATATGCTGCCTCAGCAGCACAGGATTCCTCCCTCCTGCCTCTTCCCACACCTTGGAAGGCTCAAAGTTTACTCTTTGCACATATTGCCCACTAGTCAAAAGGGAACCAGATTCATCAAGTCTGGGATATTGAGAGTTTTGAAAAATGAAAAAAAAAAAAAAAGAGAAAAGGGGAGAGAAGAGAAAGAAAAAAAAAAAAGACCTCCCCAAAAGGTGATTCTATCACAGTTATGTCACTCCTACTGCAATTCAGAGAACACTGATCCATGACACACACAAACTTCAGATAAAATACAAAGAGTTGCATTTCTTTGTGCACCGAAATGTAAATCTGATGGACCCCAAATTCTTGCCTAGTCAAAGGAAAAACAAGGAAGAAAACAGAAAGAAAAAACCAAAAAACTCCTCAGTATAACCCTCTGAGCTGTATGAATTCAAGGGCAGTTTATGCTCAGCATTTCCAGCCTCAGGCTGTACTGCAAAGCCTGTTCACTGAAGTTCTAGTTCGGGATTCTGTACAACAATAGCCAGGAAGATGCAGGTTCTGAGAACACTTACTGCAACAAGGCAGCGCTCCTGGTCTTGACACACAAGCCACAGTAGAGAAAGAAAGATTTAAAAGCAGAACAAAGCCACTGAACTTCTATCCTACGTTGACTCCTTTAATGCACAACTAAACCTGCACCAGGAGTCTGCTTAGATAGTATCAAAAAGGTTTTTGCAGTAACTGGCAAAAAGTAATTTTATCTCCAATGTAGATTCGAACTCCCATATCCATCATAGAAAAGTCAAGGAAACCTCTTCATTTTGTATTAAAGATGTGTTTTTAACACTCAAAACTTAGCTTTAAGACAAGTATACAACTTGAAACTGAATTCCTCTGCCCAGAAGGTTAAGGAAATACAGTACTTTAAATGTAATGACAGAAGAGGGAAAAATGCTTATCGCTGACACATAAGAAGAGGTAATGAACTCATTATGCAAGCTTTAATGGAGCCACTTAAGCAAAACATTCATCAATATTCTAGTTTCTCACTAACAGAAAGCTAATGCAATTGGAAGGTCTTGCATACAGAAGCTCCAAAATAGTATCAAAGCTTACAAAAACTCATTTCCTCAGCATCTCAATTCTAAAGCTCACTAACAGGGCACCATGAGGTCTATATTTACCTGTCCAATGGATTATGAGACAGATCAGTGATTCACAGACTTCTAAGCATGTGGTTTTCTCAGTGTTACATCCACATAATGTGCACAGGGTTGAAATTTAAAAGAAAAAAACACCTCAAGAGAACCTACTGCAGCTCCCAGTGAAGTACCTTCAACACTAGATCCTGAGCAAGTCTCACTCCTGCTTTTCCATTCCTAATCAGAGGTGAAGTAGCCACCCTCCTTCCTACAGCTGTGACAGTTACCATCTCCTGTTAGCCTGAAGTGATTCGTTGGTTGTAACGGAACCACTAAGAATATCGAGCCCCAGATGGAATAATTGCAAATATACAGAAGAAAGAGAAATAGGCACTAGGAGAAGCAGGAATACTGCTCTCATTTTTGATAGTAGAGAGGCACAAGCAGAAGTAATGACAAAGAGCACAAAGACTTAAGATCCTGAAAAATCAAGAACCAAGAAAAATAAAGAAAGAGAATAAAACAAACTGGACACGCAAAGGTAAATTATTAATAGAGCCTTAAATAAATCCAAGTTAAGAGAGACAGTATTAACTCAATTTACAAGCCAAAAATTATTTTGAGGTTTCTAGACTGACAGAAATACTTTTATCAGAAACAAGCTGGATGGCAAAAAGTAGGCTTCCTTGATCTCCCTGAACAAGTAAAGCTCTAGGATGCAGCAGAGCTGAACGATGCAAGGTTTTCTGATTTCAAGTCAGATGTAAGGCACCAGCAGTTTGAAGTGCTTAGCTGGACACAGAAGCGCAGCATCAGCTGCAGTGCCCAACTGCCACTGGGATGACACTGATTAAACAGCAAAATGCTACTAGAACCTTCAAGTCACTTTGATTTCACAGACTCATAGAATCTAGGAGGCTATGAATATGATTCCTTTGACTCTCTTTAATGTTTCTCTTTAAGGCTCTGACACATGAGATACCGCTGAGAGGTGTGTGTCAAGACCAGAAGGTGCAAGCAGCTGATCCCCGAGGAGTGCATCTGCCTGTGCTCAGGGCTAGCTCTGGCAGACAGCTCTGCAGTGCTAACCTTGCAGCAGTCTTGTGGAAAGAGCTGCAGGCATCTCCCCTATTCCCCCTGGGAACTTGCTGTGTTCAAGCACAGGTCTTCCCCTTCCCCAGTGAAGCAGCCCATACCTACTGTCCTGACAATCTCTTTAAGGATCTGTTATCACATCAGCCTCTGTAAAAAGCAGTGGACACTAGCAGAAGGAAAAGGCATTTAGCTGGCTAATGTAGAGCCTCTAAACCTCATCCTGTGGCAATGTCTAAGGAAGAAAACCGAATCATCTTGGTTACTTCTTTCAGTGATCAAACGCCCTCTGTGAAAGGCACTCTTTCCTTCTTTCATCTTTCCTGTGTTGAAGGGGAAGACTTCTGGTTTATGAGACAGCAAACCGAAAATACCTTTTCTGAAACTCTTTGTTCTAAGATATGAAAATCACTGGATTGAAACAATCAGTGTGTGACCTGCCAGACGCTGTTGCTGACCAAAATGTTCAGGCACTTCAGGAGGGTGCTGGTTTGAGGCTAATTGGAATATTTTAATGGAGAAAATTATATTCTAGGCTGTGATAAGCAAACAGTGGTGATGTCTGCTGCATTCAAAGGCTTGCTGAGATGTTTAAGAACAAGAACACAAACATAGATAAGACACAGGCTCAGAGAGCCTCGGGCTCTCTAGCTTTATGTCTTCTCCTCTCTGCCAAGTAACCTCACTAACCACTTTCCTTCTAACTCCCCTGGCCCATCCTCCAAACTGACCTTGCACGTAAGCCAGACCCTGGGGTAAGGTAGAGGGGTGGGATGAAGGTGGAAGGACGGTTGGGAGCCCCTCCTGGGGACTCTGATTTCTGGGAGGGGAATTGTGTTTCTGCATTACCTTTAACTTGTATATCTCTGTAAATATTCCTTTATACTGTGTATATTTCTGCTTGTACATTGTGCTAAGCTGTAAACAGAGCTTCAGCCCTTAACTTCCAGCTGGTTGGGTCTAGTGTGGGTCTAGTGTGACTTTTACAAAGTCGGGGGAGGGCAGGGGCAGGGAACTCCCAAACCATCACAAGGAGTTAAAACAGCACACCAAACAAGCAGGACTGCATCAGGGTGTCCTAAGCAATGTCCTAGAGCTGACACTTTCTGCTCTGCAGAAACTGCAATTTTAAAAGAGCCAGAGAGAGAAGGTTGCTCTTTTTACACAGACCTCTCATGTGGTTACTACTTCAGTATCACAATTTTATTGCAAAGAATGCTATTGCAGACTCCTCCTGTATATAACTGCAATCAGAACAAAAAGCTCTGGGGAGAAAACACTTAGGACTACTTCTTGGATGCTGAGGTAGTTAATGTTCTCTTACTTTTTAAATTTTACCCACCCCAAGATGCTGTGATTTTGGTGACTGCAGTGTCCATCTCCCAACTCTGCTTTAGATGTTCTCAGTTTTCACTGCATCTCAGTGAGCCTTTTCTATCTTGGGACTACACAGTGGTGATTATGAATTTGCCTGGCTCCTGCCTTTTCCATTCCCATTCCCAAGACCAGCAAAAAGCACAAACATGCAGAGCAATTCCATCTAGTTGAATATTCTGCTGAGCATGCTTTCCTCTGTACTCTCACTGGCTCAGAGAAATGGGCCTTTATACTTGAAGGCACAGAAGCCCCTGCAACACAGAGAACACTGGAGTCCACTTGTCTGCTGTACTCTGGCAATTTAAACCACCAATTGCAATTACAGTTTCCCTACCTTTCTCATGAGATTTGTCACATGTCAGTGAGCAGCATATTCAACTACAGCTTCAAAGTTCCACAGCAAGAGCTGGTGTCCATCCACTCTTACACTTGGGGAGGCAACATCCCACCCCAAGATGAGGTTGAGCAGACTTCACGTCTCATCTTCACTAATTTGTGCTGCAGAGCTCCATGTGATGTCATGCTGAGAACCCTGCTAAGAAAATCCCTGTCATCTTTATCTGTGGCTGAATCTGAAGAGCAGTTCTGGAGATCACCCAGGACAACACAACAGCTGAACTTGCAGTCAGTTAAAGCTGCAGAACTCCTTTGCACACTGGCATTTCAAGAGGGACAAGAGGCTGGTTTCCTTACCTTGCTTTTTGACATAGAGTGTGCTGTATCCTCTCTACTCTGTGCCACATCGTCCTTCCCTTTGTCGAAACCTTAAAGAGAAGACAGCACTGTTGAAAACGATTTGGAGACATGAACATTTCACAGGAGCCAGCCTGGGACATAAACCTGGGAGCTGCATTCAGCTTAAAGAGAAGACAGCACTGTTGAAAATGATTTGGAGACATGAACATTTCACAGGAGCCAGCCTGGGACATAAACTTCAGCATAAAGAAGTGCAAACTGTATTTCCAAACAGCACATGCATACCACACCACTCAAACCCAGACCAGCTGCTACAGTGCAAACTAACGCAGTGCTCACTCCGAGACAAGAGTCCATCACGCTGGGACAGCGCCGTGCCCAATCCAGTAACCTGGTGAATTGTAAATGCTGTCTGTGAACGTCACCTGATGAACTGCAGGTGCAGTGGGTAAACTCCTGCCCTCTGCTCACTGCCCCTCATCCGCGTGCACGCCTGCACTGGGCAGAATACTCCTCTTGGCTTGTTCCTTACTGCAGCTAGAGAGAACTGCTAAACACCACCTACGTGAAAGCAAACCCAATCCACAGATGAAGATCACCAGTCAGTTTTTCAGCCAGGAGGTGGAAAAGGTTCCTTGTGTCAGCCTTGAATTTCTGCTGTCAACTTCACATTGCATAAGTGTATCTACAAGGTTTATATTAAGCGCCACTGTGATCCCACACGTCGCCTGTGAGTGACTCACAGCACAAGCCCCACGCTTTCCCCATGTCCCAAAAGCAAAGTCAGGCAGTGGCTGTAGCCAGTACATATGTGACAACGGGGGGGGTGGTGGGGGTGGTGTCACCACTGGCACAGTTGCTGCTGGGCAGCTGCTGGGTCACAGAACACGTGCTGAGAAACAAGCATCCTCTCTTCAAGACAATCTACTCTGTCTACAGGAGACAGAACAGCTCAGCCACCCATTTGATTTGAAAAGGCTGCTGGTGGCCTAGAGGGTTTAGAAACAGTGACAAAACAAACTGTGCCCTGCATTTAGAGGTAAATATGTGGAAAAACACGAAGTCATAGGTGAACAGCAGGAACGACACAGGCAGCTAAGAAGCCTTGCATGGCTCCCACAGTGGTACCCACCAGTGGGCCCTACACAGGCAGGTCAGTTACACCAAGGGACATGAAAAGCTCCTCTGAGCATCCTTCTGAATATGTATTCTGAACTTTGCAACAGAAATTGGTACTCACTTCTCTAAAATGAGAGGATTTATCAGAGACAGTTTGATTTAATGTTCTTCAGGGGAGCATGTGTAGAAGAATTGTGAGTAACTCCTTGTAGCAGTTTGCTCATGGTAGGATCATTTTTATCTTCTTCAGTTAAAAAAAAAAAAAAAAAATAGAGACTTTATCCTTCCACAACTTTCCATACTCAGAAACTCTAAGTCAGAAATAATTCATCTATCACAGACACACCTCTAGGGAAGTTTCACTTAGTTACAGAGAAAACAGGTTGGTCTTCAGGTTACAGGGGAAGTCTTCCTCGTATCTTTGGCCTGGTAATCAGAGTTTTGGGGTTTTTTGGTTTTATATACTAAGTTTTGCAGAGATTCTTTTTTAAGTTATTTTTAGAACTCTTAGAATGTGCATTTTATGTTTTCACAAAGCAAACCTTACATGCCTGTAAGGAAACCTTTGCTTGTCTTTACAGAAGCTCCTCTGTGCACAGTTCACGAAACCTTCCTCTTCTGAAACTCTTCCAACACATCTGTGACAGGTTTGCTCAGCTAATGAAACTGATAATGCAGAAGCCTGTCTGGCCACAGGTGAAAAGGATGTAGGTAGGCAGAAGATTTGCAAGAAGGCAAGTCGTGACCCAGAGGCTGGGAGGCAGGCTTCCTAGGCAACACCAACCATGAAAGCACACAGCATCAGCCAGCCAGTGCTGAAATAAAACAAGGGCTGCCTCCAGCCTTAGAGGGCAGACCTGCCTTAATTCATTGAAGTTAGCACATCTGATGCCAGCTTTAGGCAGTCACAGACCAGAACAGCAGTAATGAGGCTTTCTCTTCACCCCTATATCCAAAAAAGAAATCATAGAATAGCTTAGGTTGGAGGGTACCTTAGAGATCATCTATTTCAAGATCTCTAAAAATGTAATGTTGGAATTTTCTAACAGATTTTCCATCTTTACTTATTTATAGGCACACAGAGAGAACTTAGCGATGAGAATAAAGGAGGAAATGGTAAGTCAGGATTGTCCCTGGAGAACAGAGGCTTTAATTCACTGCTTGGTTACTAACACACAGGAGTTTTAAGAGCTTCACACATTCTCACCTAACAAACCTATGCTTCAGTTCTTGTAACCAAGAGCAGAAATGAAGAACTGCTGTGTGCCAAAGGATCAGACAGGAGGACCAAAGTTCAGTCATGTTTCCATGGATTTTGTCTCCTCACCCCCAATGCCTCCAGCCTGAGAAGTGCGTGCTTGTGGCTTTACAACCCTGCCACCAGACTCACCGTTCCCTTCCTTACATGCACAGCCAAGGGCACTGAGAGGTTTGCCAGTGAACCCAAGTGAGTGTGCTGCAAGAAGCAGCTTGGACTGCTCCATCTTGGTCTGTGAGAAAACCCACTGGCTGAGCTTCACATCCCACACCGTCCTACTCGTAAGCTCCCTCTCTGTAGAAGGAACAAGCTCACTCGGCATACAGAAGGGTTTTTTCAACATATTTTTGCACACAGGGAGAAGAGAAATCATCATGCAGCAGCTGATCCAGACACACACTCATCCACTCCAAGGATGTCTTCCAGGGAGGTCTCTGTTGAGGTGGAGGAGAGCTTTACTTCTAACAAGCACAGCTTGATACTAACGCCTGCAGGGAAATCTGTACTGAAAGATCACAAAGAGCTATGTCTGGGTCCCAGCTGAGGGTGGCACACACTTTGCTATGGAAATACTCGGTCAAGGAAACAACACCACCACAGTGACAGTCACAGAACCAACAACTACAAATACTGTTTGCCCTCTTCCTGTGGATTTCCCTGTGGATTTCTGACACAGACAACATCAAAGCCAAGAAAGCTGTGCCTCCAAATGATGTTTTGTGTTACTGCTTCTTTTTTTTTCAGTTTTGTTTGCCCCAGAGGTACTGAAAATTGCACCACAAGAAGTTTGGCCCAGATACTGACAGGGCAGGAGAGGCAGAGTCTAATAAAAGGAATGTGCTTCATGTATTTCAGTGTTTGTCAGCAGTGGTCTGGGGCTTTGTATTTTAGCTTACTTGCTGTTTTCCATCCTGTAATTCAATCAGGAACTCTTCAACAAGATAACCTGAGCTCATATTTCGCAGCACAGGAACCCAGGTGTTGAAGATGTAGTCCCTTTCTGAACTTCCTCTCTAGCAGAATTTGTGTATCATTTTCTACTCAAAACCCCAAAAACAATCTTGGGAGTTAGGAGCCAGCACGGAAGTGCTGTTTGAAGCAACCTTCAGAGCTCTCAGGATGAAGACACTTGCCAATTTTTTTAAGTTACAGCTCTAATTTAAACACGAGCTCCAGTGTTGCAGCCTCTACAGCAGCCCTAGACAGCAGCAGTTGTGTTCAGACAACACCAAGTCTTAGCAGGCTTTCTCCCAGTGTAGCATTCCCTGTCATAACATCACAGGCCTCGTGGGCTCCGAAGGCTGATCCCAACCCCAGGGCAGTCGGCCACAGTTTATGGTAAGACCTTTGAAGCCAAAGGGAACTGCCCATTAGTCCCTTCCTGCTGTGAGCACTGGGTACGTTCTTCCACAACCAACAGGTAGGAATCTCTGAGCTTTGGGATGCATGCAGGAGCCTGAGGACTGCAGACTGTGGAACTGCACAACCAGAACTCTGTACTCCACACATCAATTACACCAAATCAAAGAGTGCTGTCTCAGAGACTGAGGTGGAACACACAGTCAATACCAAAACATTACCTTCAACAAAACATGAGAAGTATATACATTGTGAGATTATTGTTACAGGACCTCTAGGTTAAAATCTATGGTAGGAAGGGTTTAGTGAAGGGATTTCAGCTGTGAAGCATCAGAGAGGTGCAATCCCTTAAAGCCGCACACGCAATCCGTGCCTTCAGTCAGTTCTGAGGTAAGGCAAACAACAAACCCAACCACGTAACACCTCCTACATGGCAAGGACTGGTTTGGTACCTCTCCACAAATGCCATCTGCAATTAAGAGTACTTGAGAAAAACACATTAGGAAAAACATGTTACTTTTCAATGTCAGATGTATTTTACCCAGAAGGAATAATTACTATCCACTGGAGGCTTTCTTACTTTCAAATAAAAAGAACCCCCAGGATAAAAAAACAATGCAGTACACGAAAAGATCACAAATAGGAAGCCCAGCAACAGGATTCCTGGTTTCCAAATGAAAAGCAAGGAACAGACTGGTTTGGTTACTAGTGTGCACATGCAATTGTGAAGAGGAAAACACAAGGAGAGGCTTCTGGAAGAGCTAGGAGCCAGCCTTACTGCTGTCACACGATCAACAAGGGAGAAAACCAGGAAGGCTCTTTCTAAGGAACTGCAGATAGGAGCCAAGAGTCCTTTTGCCTAGTTTTCAAAAGCTTTCTAACAAGCAGCTTTGAGAAAATACCTTTATTAACTAATTCAGACTCCTCTGTGGATTTTGAAGCAGAAGTAATCCGAAAAGCAAGGAAAGTCCTTTTATGTGTTTCACCACAGTTGTGTTTTCTGCTGCAAACAGTATTTGAGATAAACAAGAACCGCCACAAATTCTCCTTGCTGGAACTACACATGAGCATGTCCTAGGCAGGCAAGAACTACTCCCTTCTTAATTCAAACTGGGAGACTGCACCTCCCAGCACACTGAGACTGAACATTTTCAGCTATAACTTTACACTATATTTTTTATTAAAAACTGCTTTCCATTTATTCTGCGCATTAAGAAGTTATTCACTGTCCACTTACGGACAGCAAACAGCTTTGATGTAGAGTTCTATTCAGGAAGAAGGCAAATATGAAATGAATCCTTTCTTGTTTCAGTAATTCCCAGCCTACAGGCACTCAAGAGAAGGAGGATCTGTCTGGTTGCCAACTCCACGCTTTCAGGCTCTGAGATCTTTACTTTCTAAACAGCTTGAATAAAAACCAGTGGTACAGTTCTTGGTAGCAGGCTAATCATTCCGTGAAATAGAATGAAAGGAAATGTTACAGGGTAAACCATGAAGTTTAGCAGCACGTGGTGTCCCAAGCCACTGTCCCCACCTGTCCGAGGCCCATCACCATGCTCCAGCCATTCTGCAAGCCAGGACCACCCACCGATGCAGGGGATCTCCCTAATCACCAGCCTGCAACCTCACCTGCCCTTTGCACTCCAACTCTTTTCCATGCTGTCAGAGCTAGGACTTAAACATTCAATGAGCCATTCTGCAGAAGGCACACGGAAAAATGTGAAAGCTCTTTTACTTGCAAACCACCTTGTGGCCCCCTGGGGCTGTACATGTGCAGGCACAAGGCAAGTCACACCCCCAGAGTAATCCTGGTAAGAATGTGCAATTTCTACAGTGGCCCCTTTCAGGAAGAGGTCACCTTGTAACACACTTTCAAGCACCAGAGTTTCCTGATGTAAACTGCTGACACTGGGCTACTGTATGAGAAGCACACATTATGGACAATTAAACTCCAGAAATGAATGTCGGTGTTCCAGTACTGATTTTCAGAAGACAAGGATTATGAGCAAAATGAGATTCAAGCCCTTGCTGATGTTAAACGTCTTGAGAATCTTGCACTGCAGAGTTCAGCAAAGCTATGCTTTGAGCCTTCACTCATTCTACCTTGTCATTTTATGTCGAACCCCTGAGAACAAGCATACAATGGATTCCTTAGCAGCTACAGCCAAATGAAAACCTTCTGCTGTGCCTTACGATTTTAAAGCAGGTCCTTTGTCTGCACGGGGAGCGCAAAGTGCAAGGGAGGAAGGCATCTGTAAAGCACGTTACAGAACTTCAGCTGCAAAAGCCCAAAGGATCCAAACTAATGCTGCAGCCAGTACCAAACATATCGGTCTCCAGCACAGAGATCTGCCGTGCTGTGAGCTAACAAACATGCTTGCCAAGTTGCAAACCTTGCCCCTACGAGGAGCTGTCACCCAAACGCATGCAAGCAATATTTTTTCTGATCTCTACCAACATCTCAGCACGTTACTTCCATTCAGGCTGAAAAACGTGAAATGGAAGCTCCGTTTTCTTCTGAGCACTGTAAGAAAGGAGACAGAAACAAACCTGGCGAAGCAGGGGAGAATTCATTATATCCTCCGAAGGAAGCATTCCGGACCAGCCTCCGGCCGTCGGCTCTGGGGGAGAACACAGAGGAGATCCCAGCACAGGAGGAGAACCTGCGTCGCACCGGCCCCTCTTCCTTCATCAGCTAAGGTGCTGGGGGAGGATTCTGCTCCGTGGCAAAGCTGGCTAGCGTTAGCTGCTCGAGACGAGAGTGTTGCAGCAACTGCCTTTTACCTCACACTCTGATGAGTAAGATACAAGGGGAAAAAAAAAGCCACACCAAAGGAAGGGCCCACATGAAAAATGCAGTGCAGGGACAGCGGCTGCCAAGGCAGCAGCGAGCCAAGCGATGCTATATTCCTCTCAAACCCATTAGGATGCTTAAAGCAGAACAGTTTCGTTTCAGCTTCTCTCTCGTATTTAAAGGGAGATTTTTACTTACCCTCAGTGACTGCAATATTTCTATATATACAAACCAGACTCGCTCCTAGAGGAGCTGCACAAAATAAGCTCAGAAACCATATTCTTTTATTACAGATTCTCTGAATATTTTATGCAATGAACAGAACACTCAAACGAGTCAACCTGCATTTTAAATACAAAAAATCCCAGTGACTGGTACTTCCAGACTAGAAGCCAGCTGATACAAGCTGCTCTTGCTGGCAGCTACTGGAAAGAAGTCAAGTAAGCTCCCTCTAACCTCCTTCGTCCGTGCCCATTAGACTCACTGCTTCTTTGCCCTGGTGACTGACACGCAAGGCCTCCCTCTTCAGAGTTGGATTTTCCTTCCCATTTGGTGCTCTCTGTCAATCCTGTTTTCCTCACACCTTATCTCTGACAAAATACATTTTGAAACCTATTGTTTGATGGAAAGCAGAAAAAGAAAGACACTAAAAACTTCCTCAAAACGAAGAACTTGGTTCTCTCTTACTCCATATCACAGTTCTCTTCCTCTTGCGAAGTGAAACACATCCCACAAGTGAAATAAACAGTGTAAATTTCATTAATCCTCAAATAACATTGTCCACTCCAGCAAATAAGTGTACTCACTATTTCGGCTCGCACTGCCTCAAGGGTAATGCAGCAGGCTGAAGTAATTTATAACCCCTGTAAGGTTTAGAACTGTCAGAGTGTCTGTGCTGCAGCACCTACAGATACCCACACTAGGACTTGCAGAAAACAACAACTCTTCTGATCAGGAAGCGCAGCAACTTCCAGGATTCTATGAGCGACTAGAACTTCATCTCTCTTGAAGACTAATGCCACAGCACATGCCAAGGAAAAAGATGTAATTGAAAAACCCAACCCATGAGCCAGCAACAGAAGCCATTTTTTGTGACAGGTAACATTCACATCTTTGATGCAAGAAGTGCAGAACTCTGCTCAGTTTAGCACCAGGTGGAACAGGAGCTACCAGATCACGGCAGTTACCCAAGGCCTGTCTCCATCCATCCATTATTATCTCACACAGATGAAACAGTCCTTGTCCCAGAAGGAACAGAAAGATCATATGAAAAACCTAAGGAGTGGAATGTTGGAACAGCAAAGAGGAATTAAAAGGAGGGAGGACATCACTTTTTTTTTTTTTTTTTTTTAATCAAACACAGCTCTACATGGTTTCTGCAAATCCACCTTCTTAACTACAAACAAGACAACTACCTCGGTCCAGGTCTCTTCAGATCTTTTCTAATTCAAACCAGGAGAAAAAAGCTTCACTTCAAGACAGAAGGAATTGTATCCTCTCATTACAGACCTCTCTTGCCCAGTTAATGGGTTTGTTATCTCATCTCTCAGCCTCGGGGCTGTGACCCCGTCTGGGGATACTCTGCTTGCACTGCCATCAGGACCTTTCCATATCTTGTACCACAACAGCAGGGTCGCAGCAGCCTAATGGGAGGCTCCACCACCAGCCACCGAACCTCTTCCCCTGCACCCACCTCCAGCTGCTGTGGCTGCCGGCTCTGGAGCCAATACTACCAGGTGCTTCCACAACAGGGTCTTGCCTGCCTGCCGATGGTCATGTCACTAAAAAGCAGACAGACATCCAGGGACTTGGGAAACAACTTCTCCTGCAGCTCTTTCCTGCACGTCTCTCTGTGCCCTCTGAGCTAGCTTGGCACAGCAAAACTCCGAAGGGGAACAGATACAAAATCTCTTTCTCCTTCTCATGACCTTTCTTCATTTTGAAGTGAAACTTACATCTTTGAGTAGATAAAATGAAGAACTTCCATAAGGATGATGTTGCCTTTCTCCCAACAAAGGAAGCATTACCTGGGTGCTATTGAGAACCTTCTGCTTTAACTCAACAGCCATATAGGAGAGGCAGACTCTTGTGTCTTCTGACAAAACATGACTCTCACCACCACAAAAAAAGGGGGAAAAGAAGAAAATCTAAATTGGGCTTTCTCTTTCATCTACCCCTGCCTCCTCCCAGCAAGTTAACTGCAAACTGCACTCCAATCTGCAGCAAGAAAACATTACATGGTTCAGCTGTAAAACCTCACTAGCTCTCACTTGTTCAACAGCTTAACTTTCATTATGCCTGCTAAAACTTGCATCCATGTGCTCATTTGCTTCCTCCACTCCAAAGGGTATACGCTCCACAGCTTCATTCTAAGCTAAAGTTCATTAAAACTCTTATATGTCAACCTGCATAGTTAAAGGAGCTTCTGTTCTCCACATATTCAGCACACGAAGCTCTTAGAAAGTCTTTTAATTCCTTGCAATAAACCTGACACCTGGAAGGACACAGAAGTACTTTAAAATAGTTGGAGGTGTTTTTGTTTCTGTGCTCCTAACACCACAATGAAAGGGTGGACTTCATTAGCCTCCTCCTCTTCTACCCTCCCCCAAAACAAAGACAGGGTCAATCTATTGATAAAAGTAGAATTAGGATCACCCATCAGAAAACCTTAGCCTCCTGCTCTAGGAAGTCTTCTATCCCTTTGGTATCAGCTCCCAGTGCTTAGAAAATGCAGTATGCCACTGAAAGCGAGACAGGCTCCTAGGGGGCAAGGGGAGAATCCATTCTGAGTCAGCCTACTGAACATCTCTCTAAGGAGGAAAGCCTACCTGTTGTACACCTCTTTCTAAAGGGCAGAATGCATTTCTCATATTGGCTACTCAGTCAGGGCTTCTTCAGTAGTAATGCTGTCTGAAAAATAATTCCTAATCCCATGCATGAGACATTCTCACAGCTACTGCCTGGGGCAAAGCTTCCATCTCGGCACACAAAGCCGAGACGAGCAAAGACACAGGCAACCCCAGCAGCGCACGGACGCTTCGGACAAAGCCTGCTCCTTGGGTTTAGAGCATTTCTCCACTTGAAAAATGTTCACAGCTGGAAAAAAAAATACAGGCTTACCAAAAAGGATCTCTCTGAGTTGTGCAGGCATGAATTCCAAGCACGAAAATAGAACTCGAATCTATTCTGAACTACACTGCTGAAGAATTTTAGATATAATAATCCTTTTCACAGAGAAGTTTAAAATAATGAACACATTTAATTAAATGAGTAGATGTTAAAATAATGAACACAAATTGATACTGGTGCAATAGGAGGTCTAAAAACATATCTAATGACATAATGTAAGAAAATACTGTTTTCCCTTAGAGGTATACAAGGGAAAACCAAAACCCACTTAAACTTGAGCTCTGTGAAAGCCAAAGGGAAGAAGAAAAACCGATGATGTAGCAGAGAGCTTTTCAGAGTTGCCATTCAAGTCTGACAATAATTTGCCCTGACATCTTGACAACACTACGTTTTCCAGTAGAATTCTCCTCCTAGTCCAACAAAAGGTCATAAATAATTCTCTGCATGCAGTGCACACACTCTTCAGTAAACAGAAAACAGAAAAATGAAGCTGGTAGACTCTCAGACCTAAAATGGGTTTTATCCCATGCCATGAAGGCTTTAAGTGCTCTCCTATAAAAGACAATACTTTCCTTCAGACACCAATATTTGAGTCAGTGTAAGCTATGCTGGCAGCTTACACTGAGAGGTTTCTCTCAGCAGATACTCCTCTAGTCTCTGGTATCTCCAAGCTGAGTGCACTCGATCTGCACAGTAATTTCAGAAGCACACCTGAGAGAGGCTATGAATGAACAACAGGGCTCCCAGTGCCCTGCTGGCACACCCTGCTTGGCAGCAGCTCCTAACACCCCTGCTCAGCTCCTGCCACCCAAAGCCAGTAGGCTTGCTCACTGCTAGGGTTGAAACGGTTTTCTTCTTAGCCTCTATTAAATTCTCAAGGTTGCAGTTCAAGCCCAAGCAGGCCAGCTCTGCAGAGACTGTCCTGGAGAAAGAACTCACTTTAGAAGCAGTGACTGCTGCTGTAGAGTTACAGCCTCCTCTGTGCTTAGGCATGCATCTGCTACACCACAGGTGTGCCAGATTTCTCTCTCCAGCTCCAAGGCACCTCTCCGCCCTAGCTTCAGTCTTGCACTCCCACACAAACAAGCCCCCCCCTCTTGACAGCCTGGCAGAAATCTGGCCAAATGCAAAGCCAAGTGCCCATCTCAGGAAGAGAAAGGGCTCTGAGTTCACTGACACAGGGCTGTACTTTTCCTTCTGCTTGACCAGTAATCTGTCTTCCCTTGAGAGCTGCTAAGGAGAGATGCAAGCTGTGCCTTCAAAGCTTTTGAATGCTGAGCGCCACTGATCCAGAAGAAGGATGATGAGGGTCTGGAGCTCCAGACATTTATTACTGCCTGGTCAAATAAAAATGTGCTGCTGATGTCAATTAAGTAACCTGAAAGTAAGTTTTTTTAAAAGCTGAAAGTTGTACAGGTCTACAACAAACCATTTTCAACTTCTTAGCTGCCCCAGGTGGACAGTAATGTCCAGGTCTTCTGTTCTCTTGGTCATTGTGGCTCCACTTTAGGAGATAGTAAGTGTTCTTCAGGACCTACTGCTTAAAACCATCCACTTTTCATTCTCTATCTTCTCTCACATGCAAAAATAGTTTCTCTTTTCTCCCCAAATGCAGTGTCCGATGGATTGAAATCCTCCCATGTTCTTTAGATGTTTAAAACAGAGCAAACAACATTTAGCACAAGCTCAGCTCTGTCAAAAATGTCCTTACACTCCCTCAAAATCATCTCCATCCCCTCCCATCTGCTCATTGTGATTATCATTACTGACAGTCCTATAATTCTGCTTCCAGTGTCAATCCATCTCCCTTCACCCAAGCTGCTTCTGTTTCTCATTCCTGTAACACAGGACACATTTTCACCATGGTACAAACTGCATTGCCAACTGCTACGCTGAGACTGCAAAGGAGAGGCAGGTTCCAGTTCTTAGTTCAGCTCAAGCTCCTTCTGGGCAGAGACTTCCACTGCCTACCTGGATTTGGTCCACTGAAAACCAACAAACCAACCCAAACCCACAAAACACAGCCGACCAACCACAAAACCAACAACCAACCCACAAGAAGAACACGAAAAAGAGGAGAAAATAAAAACAAACAGCAAGAAGATGTTAAGTTGTGATGGTTTGGGAGTTCCCTGCGCCCAACTCGTTGTAAAATCCCCCAGACTAGACTCAGCCAGCTGGAAGTTAAGGACTGAAGCTCTATTTACAGCTCAGCACAATGTACAAGCAGAGATATACACAACAGACAGGAATAGTTACAGACATAGACAAGTTAAAGGCAATACAGAAACACAATTCCCCTCCCAGAAATCAGAGTCCCCAGGAGGGGCTCCCAACCACCCTTCCACCTTCTCCCCACCCCTATACCTTACCCCAGGGTTTGCCTTACATGCAAGGTGAGTTTGGAGGATGGGCCAGGGGGGTTAGAAGGAAAGTGGTTAGTGAGGTTACTTGGCAGAGAGGAGGAGGCAAGAAGCTGCTGGACAGCCTGAGAGTGTCTGTGCCTGAGTGACTTATCTTTGTTTTGTGTTCTTTTCTTAAACATCTCAGCAAGCCTATGAGTGCAGCAGACATCACCATTGGTTTCCTTTCACAGCCTGTAATCTAATTTTCTCCATTAAAATATTCCAGTTACCCTCAAACCAGCACATAAGTGTTGCTCAAAGGTGCACACTAGCGTAAAATACGTCCCCAGTCTTCATCACTCTAGCTGTTTTTCCCAGATACTACTTGTATCTTTGCCCCATCTGCAGCTCATCAGTGCTTTGTATAATGACAGGAAAAAACACTGAGGGCTGATGCAGCTATGTCCATGAGCCAAAGGGTTTGTCTGCACAGCTCAATGCTACCCATAGAATCATAGAATGGTATGGTTGGAAGGGACCTCAAAGATCATCTAGTTCCAACCCCCTGCCATAGACAGGGACACCTCCCACTTGCACAGCTCACTCAAGGACTCCTCCAACCTGGCCGTGAACACCCTCAGGGAGGTAGCAGCCACAACCTCCCTGGGCAGCCTTTGCCAGTGTCTCACCACCCTCACTGCAAACAACTTCCTCCTAACATCCAGTCTTAATCTCTCCTCTGTCAGTTCAAACCCATTGCCCCTGTCCTGACCAGATGGTGGGCACTGAACGTGCCTCTCCCTGGGCTGCTGCTGGTCTGCCAAAGAATCCAGCACACAAGGTGGTATTTCCCTGGCTACCACCAAAGTCCTGGCAGCTCTAAAGACTGCCTCTTCACAGCCTTTTCCTTTTGTTCCAACTAGTTTATTTTTAACCACAAGCTCTACACAAACCTTGCTTTGCCACACAGGCTCTTTTGTTCAGGCATCAGGAAACAAATTTGCATAATGGTGGCCAAATGGCATCCAGCAGCATCCAACTGTCAGTGGCAAACCCAAGTACCTTTGCATCCCTTTAGTCAGCTTTTCATAGACTGCATCATACATTTTTCTGGCTTGATTTTCTTCTGGCCTGTGCTGGGCATGCTGTTGAACTGTCGATTTCCATTAGCCATCTCCTAAGGATGCATCCAGGTGCCAGTAACTAAGAGAATTTCCGTGTAGTTCACAGTAAATGCCTCTCAGTAGTGTACCAAAACATTTCCTAGATTTCCAGAGGTTCTCATTACACAGTATCAGAGCTGCACTCTGCAGATCTCCTTAACTGAGTTCAGCTGCCACAGTCAGCCTCAGGTCCTCTCCAACTTTAGACTCTGCCATGCTTTCTGTTTTTCAGGTTTGCACAGCATTCTTTCTGCCCCGTGTAATAGGCTTGCATTTTCACTAGCACCCTAATTTCCTTGTAGGAGTAACTACCACGGAATAACTCCTCATTCCCAAATAGGGGTCAACCACCTCCATAAAATTCAAACCCACACCTCCCAAGCTACAGATAGCCCAGAAATTAGTAAATTAAAGGTCACTGGAGCCTAGCCTACATCATCCCCTTTCAGTACTGAAACTGACTGCAAACCAAATTTGCTGGTTCATGAAACTACAGACACTTCAATAGCAGCACTCTTGGAAGACTAAGTCAGTGAAGACTGATGCTAAAAAAGACACAGATACATCTAAGTGGTTTCAAAATCACTTCTATAAGCCCTGAACTAATCAGAGGAAAGACATTGGACAAGAAAATACAGTATCTGCAGTCTGACATAGCACAATCAAGTCTCAGTGCTTTTCAGTCCCCTTTTAATGACTTTCAAATGAGTGAAAGCCCTTAAAAAAGCTCAGCAGTTCAATTTTATAAATGAGTGGGGATAGGAACATTTAAAGAAGGACTTCACTACACTATTCAAATACACTTACATAACAACATTTGTCCAGCAAGGGATACACCACAGTGCACGGAGAGAACAACCCCACCAGTGAAAATCCCAAACAAGTCACACGGGCACATTCACAGAGAGCAGCAGAGTGTAGGACGGAGAACAGCAAGTGATGTTCTGTTCAGAAAACCTCTCAGAGCTAGCAGTGGGTAGCACTGAAAATACTTCCATAACAATTCTCAACAAGACCACCAAATTCAACACAGAAACAGCTAGCTTTGGGTGCAGAGCTTTGGGTTTCTTCTCTTTATCTGAACAGCAGTGAGTGGAAAAACAGGAAAATGATTTTGAGTACCTGAAAAATGGCCTGTGTGACTCTGACAGGCTAATGCAATTCCTCTGATAAAGCAATGAGAGTTTGGGACTCTCATACCAGAAGCAATCTCAAGATCACTACTGATGGCAAGAACCAACGGAAGCGTAGATGAGTAGCATCTTTGTCAAGCAGAGAGAAAATTCATTTGAGAAGTGTGAAGTTCTCCCCCAGGACTCTGTGCACTGTAACAAACACACCCAGCCATATCCTAGGCAATAAGCCCTTTCAAAGGCAAACAACCACAAAGAGCGCAACTACTGCTTGGTTTGGGGTTTGAGTTTTCCAACTGACTGCTGATGAGCTTCACTTTGCATCCAGTTACCTGCACTGTCTGGGTCCACTGAGAGTTTGTTTCCAACAGCTATAGACAGGCAGAGGGGACTGTTTGAAAGTCAGCAAAAAATGGTGCTGAGCTTTTTTCTCCCCCCTTTCCTAAGAATGATCTTTTAGCAGAACACAAGAGCTCCAGTCTTCGGTGGTGCATCACAGCACTTGTGAGTGGAGTCACAACTTCAATACCTGAGACACTACTGTGGCTGCAGACAGATAATGATTTGCCACTACATGGGCTCTTCTCCCACAGCCAGAGTCTGCTCTAGTGCACCACATCATATGTTTCTTTCTGTTTCAAATTAACAAATACGGGTACCAAAACCCGCACACAGCATTTCCACGTTCTTTCTTCCTTCCCTCTTTACTGTGAAAGGCAGTGGTTTTGAACCAACATTTGGGACCAATAATCACACGTCAGAATTTAACCTCTGTAAAAATAGCTTTGTCTTACCATGGCTATGGGCAGTTCCTGGGCTGAGAGATGGCTGGAGTAACTCTTTGGTTGGAGTAGAGTAGGCTTCCTTGCCTTGTCGCTGGCTCATTTTCCCTGGCGTTAAGAGCTGCGGTTCATCACTGTTGGTTACCGCTGCTGGAATACAAAATAGATGCTCGCTCATTACGTGCTCATGCTGAGATGTCTACTAACAACCTCAGTGCTGTTTGGGAATCTGTTATTTTAAAAGCTGCCCTGTGAAATTCTTCATCCCAGAAAACAAGGATTCCAAAGCAGCTATGTGATTTGGAGGGGACAGCAGAAAGAATCTGACGAGGTTGGTCTAAGACATGGGGCAGAAGATGAAAACAGAAACTAAGAGGAGGTAGGAAAGGCTGAGCACAGATACAGAAATGAGCTGTTACCTAATTTCTGAAATCCTGCTTCCTTCACCACAACACAGCCAACCCAGGAAATGTCATGCCATATCAATCTGAGCTGCCATCCCGGACAGCCAAGATCCATCACGAGAATCAAGTCTTATTAATAAAATCATGCATAGACTCTGCTGAGGCAAAGGCTTGCAGCAGAGGCCTTCCTGTCCTTGGACCTTCTCTGCACGAAGGGACACCAAGGCAGCCATCCCCTTTATGCTGTCTACACACTGCCTGGGGCTGCATACACCAAGACTGCTCCTCTTTGCCTAGTGGAAGAATGGTTGCCTCCAGCAGCTGCTTGTGGAAGCAGAGAGGCAAAAGCCTGCCCAAAAGGTGGAACTTACAACTTTGATTGTTTAAGAGTTCAAGCATGTCCTCACATTTCTGTTAAAGGTCATGAGACGATCCAGTCAAAACAAATAAGTTCCATTTTCTGGACTCTGCAAAGTACAGAGGCCCTCTCCTCAGCTTTACCACCACTAACATTATAGCAATGAACACATTTGTTTTCACCAAAACCTAGAATGAACACATGGTAGCATGGGAAACAGAGCCTGGATTACTAGTGCACAATAACTAGCTCAGCAGCCTGTTGAGGCTCCTGGGCTGCTCTTCATGTCTGCTGATGGACTGACTTTATAAACAAAGTAAAAATGCATGGTGTCTACTTGAACCAGCCATTGCTAACTATACTTGATGCTCCTACAGTTGATTTTGAACTCAACTGAAGTATGAAATGATTTTTTCCTTGAGTTCCATTACATTTACAGACTAAAACTGGCACCAAGCTGTGTGGCACAGTCGACTTGCTAGAGGGCAGGGATCCATCCAGAGGGACCTGCACAGGTTGCAGAGCTGTGCCCAGGTCAACCTCATGACATTCAGCAAGGCTAAGTGTAAGGTCCTACGCCTGGGTCAGTGCAACCCCAAGCACAACTCCAGGCTGGGTGGGGAATGGCTGAGAGCAGCCCTGAGGAACAGGACCTGGGGCTCTGGGAGATGAAAAGCTCCAGATGAGGCTGCAGTGTGAGTGCAGCCCAGACAGCAACTGTGTGCTGGGCTGCAGCAAGAGCAGTGTGGGCAGCAGGGTAAGGGAGGGGATTCAGCACAGGAAGGACATGGAAGTGTTGGAGTGGGTCCAAAGGAAGCCACAAAGATGATCAAGAGGGCTGCAGTAGCTCTGTTGTGAGGACAGG
>VWZE01022421.1:62794-72874 GCA_013396675.1 Eubucco bourcierii
ACCATTCTATGATTCTATGACTGGAAGAGGTGAAGAATAGTTTCCCCACACAAAAAAGTTACTGCAGGGAAACATTTAGATGAGTAATGTGCCAGGTAAAACATTTTTCCAGTAGTAAATTTTTATTATACTTCAGCTTCTCAATTACCACAGAGAAGAAAACCCAACCCTACACAACTCAGGCACCTGCCTGCAAGGATGCACCGTGGTGAGGAGAGGGGCAGGGCAGCCACTTACTTGATGGTCCATGAGAGTCTCTGTTGTCACCGTGATGCTGCGTGCACACACAATTGCAGAACGAAGAACAGCAAACAGAACAATCCAGGGCAGGAAGAAGCAAGTGCACAAAAGCAGCAGCAGCAGGAGGAAAGAAGGACAATGAAAACAGTGTTAGTTAACAACTAAAATACAACATGCACTCCCTACCAAAGGCCAGCCTCAAGAGACTTATAGCAGTTGGGTTAAGCTGAAGCAGTACAACTCAGACGTTTAGAGCCATTATTAGAAACCACCATTGCACATGGTTAGTAAACAGCAACTGCTCCAGCTGCTGCTTCCCAGTGGAGCCTCTCCAGCAGCACAAACTGATACATGGTGTATTGAGAAATGTTCAGCTGCAGTATTTTCAGAGACTAGAGCTCTGAAGAAAACTGGGACATGTTTGTTTCCAAAACTGTTCCCCGTTCAGAGAGGTGTTTTGGGAAGACAAGGACTTCCAAGCCATTGGTAGTCTGCCAGATCCAAGCCCAACTGCTTTTGCATACAAACACCAACATAAAAGCCACAGATGCAGACCATCTACAAACATGGGTAACATTTTAAATTGCTCAGGATGCAAGATAAGCTGTGCACTTTGACATTTAAGAGGAGATTTTATATCAGGGCATTTCCAAAGAATGAAACTGTAGGGAAAAAAAAAAAATCCCTCTCCCACCCAACACCTCAAATATAGGCACTACAGGAAAGGAATTACACAGCAATAGTCTGTGCTGGCACTTCGTATGGAATCTTCTGTAAATCGTCACTGCCCAAAGCCACAATCAGAGCAAAGATCCCACTGTGCTCAGTTCCACCTATGTCTTACTTACTTGAAATCCACAAAGAACAGGAAAAGATGACAAAAAGATGATCAGTATGCTGACCAGCATGAACATTTCTCCCTTAAAATTAACTGCTCTACCTTCTGTATCTCAAACAAAACTTCTGCTCCACCAAGGAGAGAAATTCTTGTCCTGCTTTAAAGAGGATCCAGTTGTGCCTCTCTTCTCAGGACTAAACAGCAGGAAATCTAAAAACGAAAACATCTCCATAAGCAGGAGTCTTTATAATACACTCCTGATCCAAACCCACAGACTTTTATCCCCCAAGGCTGCCTAGGGGTGTTACACTGCCAGTGCAAGGAGCCAGTGTGGAGCACTGGAACTGCAGTGTCGGCTGCTGGAAAGGTGAGGGAACCCTGCTGAGGGAATCCTGTATTTTCTGGAAGACTTGACAAAGCAAGAGAAGCTGAAATAAACTGTAAGCGCATTTCATAAACAACTTTCTGCCCCTGTCAGAGACTGAATTTCAGTCAAAGAGTGAAACAGTGCTAAGGAACTGAAGAGACAGGTTTAGGGAGTAACACATGAAATGCATGCCAAAATCCAAAGGTTTTCAAGGCAAAGCTTTTCTTTCTCAGGTACAGTAATGTACTGGAAAGAAGGAAACAATTCACGTTCTCACTGCAACTGTACTGCCCTACACCACTTTAGATCCAAGAGAAAAGTTGCTGATGAGAGAGCAGGATGAAGGAGCCTGCAGTGACTGACTGAAGGCCCAGGAGCACCACGACGCAGCGCTGGGCTGCTTCATCCCGCACGGCAAGCTGGAAGGCAAGGGCAGCACAGCGGAGCGGATCAGTAGCAGACGCGGAGGGTCAGACGCTTCTGGGACTCGGGCAGCATTGCTCACTCGCACTGCGTACTTACAGGCTGAGAACCAGGAGCGAAAAAGCAGCTCGGCAGGTCCTGCCTCTCCGGCAGCCTCTGGCGAGACACCAGATGACAGCACGGAGCAGGGCAGCCTGTCACCCGAGCCGGCGCGGGGCTCTTCGGCTAAATATTTCAGCACTGCATGGTTAATCCTGGGAACCAGTACAAACAGCTCCCAGGCCAGGGCTGAAACGCAAACCTAACTCTGCCCCTGGCTTTTCCTGCAGACCTTCTGCTGGCACACCAAGCTGCCTTTGCTGCTGGTCAGTCCCCTCTCTTCAACAGAACTATCTGGGTGACTTGCAAAGTGAACCCCAAACCTCATGCAGAGCTCTGCAGCAGGTATGTTGTATTACAGCACTGGGTGCAGGCAGGATGGCTCCATCAATCCCGCACACTCCAGGCTGGCACGAGCCACAATTTATGTTCCAAGAGCAGACATATTCATAATAAGAGGTAGGGCTATGACAATTATTTCTTGTAGTTCATTAACAGAGGTATTTTCCCATTCTTTGCCCCAACTCCAACCCTCCCCAGTGGCCTTGAATGGTTATCTGAGCTAAGCACCAGCACAGTCTTTCTCACAGGGTTTCTTCAACTAGTTGCTGCAGACACTTCCTCCCACAAAGTTTGGTATTTTATGACTTTCTACAGTCACCCTCAAAAATGTGTATCTGGTCTACAACGCTCTTTACTAGCACTCCTTGATTTTTCTTTTATTATGGGCCTGTGTATTCCACAGAATACACACTTCATAATATAGATGCAGCTTGTTAAGTCACAGAAATTAACCTATTTGGGCCAAAAAGACCTCTCTGTGTTTCAATAACCTCTTGCACCTCTATCATCTGCAATTCCTATAACTGCAGACTTGCGATTCAAATCCCTAAGGGAACAAAAAGTGACAGCTTTACTGCTTCAGTGTTCTCTCTGAAAAGAATGCCCTCAGGCTATTCCTGTCCAACAGCTCCCACGATCCTTTTTCTAAATGCCCAAACTGAAGAGGAAGGCAGACTTCTTCCCAGAGACACTGCTGGTTTGAGGGTAATTGGAATATTTTAATGGAGAAAATTATATTATTGGCTGTGAAAGGAAAACAATGGTGATGTCTGCTGCACTCATAGGCTTGCTGAGACGGGGAAGAAAAGAACACAAAACAAAGATAAGACACTCAGGCTTGCAGACACTCTCAGGCTGTCTAGCAGCTTCTGGCTTTCTCCTCTCTGCCAAGCAATCTCAACAACCACTTTCCTTCTAAGCCTCCTGGCCCATCCTCCAAATTCACCTTGTGTGTAAGGCAAACCCTGGGGTAAGGTAGAGGGGTGGGAAGAAGGTGGAAGGGTGGTTGGGAGCCCCTCCTGGGGTCTCTGATTTCTGGAAGGGGAATTGTGTTTCTGTATTGCCTTTAACTTGTCTTTGTCTGTAACTATTCCTGTCTGTTGTGTGTATCTCTGCTTGTACATTGTGCTGAGCTGTAAATAGAGCTTCAGTCCTTAACTTCCAGCTGGCTGAGTCTAGTCTGGGGGATTTTACAAAGTATGGGGAGGCAGGGAACTCCCAAACCGTCACAGACAGAACCCATCCTTACTTTGGCATGTACTGAATCAACTACAGATTACGGGGCAAGTCCTTCAACAACGGGAGGCTCTCAGCACTACACTGCTTTAGCTTCTGCTGAGCCACATTAACTTAACAACTTTACTACTAAAACTTAAAACCTAGCTCTCCAAGTGAAGCTTTAGGTTAGGACTAAGAAATCAACCCAGCAATGCAGCTGCAGCAGCAGCCAAATCCTGTTTCTGTAATAAAGCAGCTCTGTGCTCCTGAAAAGTGCTATTTTCAGATATTCTCTTTACAGAAATAAAGCCTGCATCAGATGCAACTAAACTTAAAATGCTTCTGCCAACCTGTGTCATTAAACAAAACCCTCTTCCTGCTAAAGGCTGTGGTAGAAGCAACACCAGACGCCACGCTAGCAGGTCTGGACCTCAGGCTGCAACAGCTGTTCGTTAGACATACTTACTAGATTTACAATCTAAACCTACAGCTAAATTCTTAATAGAGTTTAAGTGCACAATTTAAAGCCAAGTGAGCTTTTGCCTTGCTGAAGGCAGACTTTTCCTGAAGCATTTTCTTCAGAATTTCCCTGAAGCATGTCACACTTCAGCTGTGGACTACCAACCCAGCCAGCAAAGTTTATCAGTACAAAGGACCTCTATTCGGTACTACCAGTGTGCTTTTATGCCTGCTGATGTACTCAAGTAGCAAGGACTGGCTGGACAAATCATGCCACAGGCACCGTGTTTACAAACTGCATGTGCTCTGAGAAAAATCAGAGCTGTGTAGAAAGACCTCTAAAAAGGATAATGCAGGGAAAGAATGGTTTATATCGAACGCTGCCATGTATTATTCTGAGTTCTGAGCCAGTGAAGCTTGTTTAAATGATATTATTACTGTGTAGAAAAATAGGCAAAAACTGTTCACAAACAAAAATTCAAACCAGAGCATCTAATATTTTGGATAGCTTCAATGGTGCCAGAAAACACAAACAGTTTGCTGTGCTGTCATAACATTTGTGTTCAGATACAGTACACATCAACCTAATTATCAGACAGAAGCAGCATCTCATGCAAGACTTTCCTCCCTAGACTAATTCTGGATAGAAAAGCCCACAATACTAAGTTTTGTGATCTCCTTGGCTGTTTTTCTTTTACAGGCAAGCTAAAAAACACAATAGAAAGCTGACACCTCTAAAAGGAGCTTTTTTACAGGCACCTCCTGGGAACCTCCCCCCAAGGGACTTAAACCATGTAGCAAAGTGTTGCTCAGTATTCTTCAGGCATGCTGGCAGCCTCTGTAGTTAAGGGACTTCTATCAGACAAAACAGAAGTTAAAAAAGAAAAACAGACAAAAGGAAAAAATAAACCCAACCACCAAACCGGACTGCAGCTACAACTCTGGAGTACTGAAAAATCTCAAGCACGACCCTTCAAACAATGCCCAGGACAGGGCACTGTCAGGATTGTGTCCAAAATCACCAGCTCCAGCCTCCCTTCACAGACACGCTGCTTTTCCTTTGCAGTGTTTCAGTTTCTTACCATGCTGTACAGCACAGCAAGTATGCTGGACACCCAGATAAGCTTTCCAAAACGTTTAAACCGCTGTAGTGCAACACACCAAGCTCCACACCCTAACTGCATGTGAGATAGGCAATTACCCCGTGGCATTTTGGTAAGAAATTATCAGAGCAGAGCACACCAACAGTTAAAAATAAAAACATCCTGGGATCACACTTCAGGTGTCTAAGCAGACAGGAGGAAAGGCAAATCCATCCTTACACTTAGCATTCTTCTGAAGCTGACCTGACAAAACACAGAGCTTCAGCTGAACGTACTTTCTGAAAATCATCCTAGGGTAAAGGCACCTGATAAGCAGAAACTGTCATAAAAGGAGAACTCGCACATTTCAACTCAAAAATACTTTTATTTTAGGAAACAGGGAGCACAACATCTGAACCTGACAGCTGGCAGGTGATACTCATCTGGGACACAGATGAATTGGCCTTGTAAAAAAAAAAAGTCAATTTATTTATTATAGATGAAAGGTCAATGGATTTTCTCACACACCACAATAGTTTATCTACAGATTTATACGACAGATACAAACAGTAATAAAACAGTTCAACAAATTATTAGCTCCGTGTAGTAACTGAACCATTGCAAATAAAGTTTGTCACTAACGAGGTGTTAAATTTGAGCTTCGCTCTCAGCTAGAGAAAAAATATCCTCTTCTGCCTTTGGGAGGCAGTGCTTGGTATCAGCAAGCAGCTTGGGAAACTGAAAGAACACTTCCTGCTTCCACACAACACAGCTTGTGGCAAAGTGAAACTCTGCAGTCACATCAGCAGTAGGACAACGAGCAAGCGTCACGGTATCCACCGGCCCTCCCTGGTTTCAAGTTGTGCTGGTGTTTGCACCCCTATCAGCACACATCACCCACTTGTGCACCTGAAGTTGCTGATAACACATCATCATTTTTCCTGCTCCTCACTTCACCAAGAAATACATCATTTTTTTCTTTCGTCCCACTCACTAACTAGTAGAGTGCAAATTAGTAGAACTTGAGAGGGATACATTTAGGGACTGGGAGGAAGCAAGCCCCATGAGTACCTGGTAAATGACAGGCGATGCTATGTAATACTCCAAAGACATTCACCAGGAAAGTGCCCCTTCAAACTAGACTGGGGCTGACTGAAGTCACTGGAGCCATGGCCTGTAAGAGCATGCTGGTGTTCATCTGACAACACCAAGCCATGTTTAAGGTACTCACTGAGTTTCTGTCCAGTTCCCCATCAACCAGAACGGTCTCCATGCTGAACAGGTGTGTTATCTGTCTCCCTCAGTCACAGCTCTTCCATCCTGCTGCCTCGGATTCTGGAAGGGCAAAAAACAGAAACTGAAACATTCATTCCCGACATCTGGAATCTGTTTAAAAGCTACAGTCTCTCTCTCCCTCTGCCTTTAAAGAGGGCAAACAGCCTCCCGCTGTAAACAGTGCACATTACATTGCCTTGCAAAACATGCATGTTACCCATAACGGGTCAGCTGGTTAGGAACGGCGAGGGCACTTTCAAGCAAGATGACCCAACCAAAAGCTATTCACAAAAGGAAAGCATTTATTTCTATGAGGAAGCAGGAAGATACAAGCTGGAACAACACAAGAAAGAGACCTACAGGGTTTACCCCGCGTTTCTCCCTGTGCCAGAGTGCGCTCCCAGCCCGCAGGCTGCACGCAGGCTGCTCGGGTACATGAAGGCTCTTCCCGAGGCGCTGTAGCGCTGGGCTCGCCGGTGCAGCCCCGGGAACAGTCCCGTTCCGCTGGGCAGAACTCGTCGGCCCAAGCAGCGCCCCTGCGGGAGGGCAGGCGCTCGGCTCGGCCAGGACGCAGCCCCCGCTCACGCAAGCCGTTCGGTACTCACACCGCGTGCGAAGCCGAGCCAAGCAAACAGGAGCACACAGAACCCGGCATTAGGCACCGGAGAGGGAAGGAGGTCACCTTGGGATGGCCCATTCCTTGCTCTGCCGCTGCCCGAGGCACCCACCGGCAGCCGTACGGGAGAAGCCGCAGCTAAGAGGCTGCTCAAGGGGTCTGCAGCCAGTTAATACCCAGGAGAGCACTCTCCGGTCCCACCCTGCCCAAGGACACTGCCAGCGCCGGTGTCTGACCAGAGAATCAGTCCAAGGATTTTTCCTTTCTCGTGTCTCGGGTGGGGCGAAGCCGCAGGAAGCAGCTCGGTTACAAGCCAGATTGCCACACCAACACTTGTGCAAGGCAGGGGCAGCACGCAGAGATGGTGACATCTGTAAACTATTGGTGCCACAATCACCGGCTTGGAAGGGACCTCCGGGGATCATCGGGTCCAAACCCCCTGCCCAAGCAGGCCACACAGGAACACACCCAGGCTGGCTTTGAAAGTCTCCAGAAGAGACTCCATAACCTCTCTGGGCAGCCTGTTCCAGGCTCCAGCACCCTCACTGTGAAGAAATTTCTCCTCATGTTGAGGGAGAGTGTCCTGTGATCCAGCTTATGTCCATCGCTCCTTGTCCTACCACTGAGTGCCACTGAAAAGAGCTCCGCCTCGTCTGCTTGCCCCCCACCCCTCAGCTATTGATAGACATTGCTCAGATCCCCTCTCAGCCTTCTCTCCTCCAGACTAAACAGCCCCAGAGTTCTCAGTCTTTATCTTAGGAGGAGATGTTCAAGACCCTTCACTATCCTCCCAGCTCTTCTTTGGGCCCTCTCCAGTAGAACCCTGTCTTTCTTGAACTGGGGAGCCCAACTGTGCTTAGCCATCAAGCTATGGCTTCAGCCCAAGCTTTAAAAGAAGAAGATTGACTGTTTCAGTAAATCTGACAGAGGGATAAGGCAGCTGAGGTGGCAGAAAGCATTACAGCCCCTCCAGGGAGCTTGAGAAGCATCCTGGGCGCAGGAGGACAGAGAAGGCAAAAGAGAGGACCGGGAGAGTACACAAAAAGAACTTGCAGTTCAAAGCTTGCCTCAGAAGTACACACTTAAAACAGATCCGACTACAATTTGTTCAGCTGCTGTCAGCATTACTAGGTTCAATTTTGTTCTTGTGCTATGTAAAGCACCTTGGAAGGCAGACCCCCCCTGGAAGATTAGGCAGCACTAACACATTGATCAGCCACCACAACGTCTGCCACTGAAATGCAAGAGGAAGCATTAACACAAACTTCAGGGGTGACTGCGTGCTGGTCACACGCGGAGTTTCTGGCTCCCTATGGCTCGCTTCAAAGGACTGATCCTTAATCAAGTAGCTGAGTACTTACAGAGGTGGCTGTGCTGGTTTGAGGATAACTGAAATTTTTTAATGCAAATAATTATATTATAGGCTGTGAAAAGCAAACAGTGGGGATGTCTGCTTCACTCAGGTTTGCCGAGATGTGCAAGAACAAGAACACAAACCCAGGTAAGATACACAGAGTCTCTCAGTCTCTCTCTCTGGGAGCCAGTGTGTCTTCTCCTTTCTGCTGAATAACCTAACCACTCTGCTTCTAACCCCCCTGGTTGATCCTCCAAATTCACTCTGCACATAAGGCAGACCCTGAGGTAAGGCAGAGGGGTGGGAAGAAGGTGGAAGGGTGGTTGGGAGCCCCTCCTGGGGACTCTGATTTCTGGGAGGGGAATTGTGTTTCTGTATTCCCTTTAACTTGCATATGTCTGTAACTATTCCTGTCTGTTGTGTATGTGTCTGCTTGTACATTGTGATGAGCTGTAAACAGAGCTTCAGTCCTTAACTTCCAGCTGGCTGAGTCTAGTCTGGGGGATTTTACAAAGTGGGGGGGGGCAGGGAACTCCCAAACCATCATATCTGCAGGTAACTGGGAATCTTATGGCTACAAGTTTTCATGTAAATGAGAAACAGGCAACACCTGATGGGGATAGCTACAAGTGATTAGTTTGCATTAATACAATGGAAGATGGCACTACCACAGAAGGAGGAAGCCCAGAAGCCCTGTTTCCCAGGGTGGCAGGCACTCAGCATGCACCTTCCACATACCAGCACAGGGGTGAAGAATCAGCTAATGATGCTTGGAGACTGCTCCTTGTCATCTATGCTAGGTTCTGTTATTAGTGGGGAGTTCAGCAACTGACCTGTGGGAGAGAACCCCAGAACCCACAGAGAGGTATGAAGTAGGTATGTTTACTACAGTGCCAGGGCAGCTCATTCCACCAAACCTGAACAGCCTACGCTGGCACAAGCCATCATTTATGTTACAAAAGCATCCATATTCATGATAAGAAGTAGAGTTATTACAATTATTTCTTAGAATAGGTGTGATTATTAAAATTAGTTCTTGGAACTCATAAACATAGGTGTTCTCCCACCCTCTCGGTGGTCTTCTGGTGGTCATCTGGGACGAAGACCAGCAGTCTTCATCACAGTGTACTTTTCACCTTCAGTTCAGTTTCACAGCTGGCTTCCTCTTTGTTTAATTGCTTCCTTATTTTCAAGGCCCCAGTTTCTCTTTATCTCTGGACCAGTGTCCTCCCTCTTTGCCAAGAGATACTGAGATATTGGCTGGATGGTCGCACGCAGAGAATGGTGATCGATGGCACAATGCCCACCTGGAAACCAGTGCCAAGTGGCATCCCTCAGGGGTCTGTGCTAGGACCAGCACTGGTTAACATCTTTGTCAGTGCCATGGACAGAGGAATCAGTGCAGCCTCAGCAAGTGTGCAGATGGCACCAAGCTGTGTGGCACAGTCAACTTGCTAGAGGGCAGGGATCCATCCAGAGGGACTTGCACAGGCTGCAGAGCTGTGCCCAGGCCAACCTCATGACATTCAACAAGGCCAAGTGCAAGGTCCTGCACCTGGGTAGGCACAGTGCCAAGCACAGCTCCAGGCTGGGTGGGGAATGGCTGAGAGCAGCCCTGAGGGTCTGGGGTGATGAAAAGTTCAACATGAGGCTGCAGTGTGAGTGCAGCCCAGACAGCAACTGTGTGCTGGGCTGCAGCAAGAGCAGTGTGGGCAGCAGGACAAGGGAGGGGATTGTGCCCCTTGGCTCTGCTCTCCTCAGACCCCA
>VWZE01022421.1:72945-84173 GCA_013396675.1 Eubucco bourcierii
TTGTAATGCCAGGACAAGGGGCAATGGGTTTGAAGTGGCAGAGGGGAGATTGAAAGTGGATGTTAGGAGGAAGTTGTTTGCAGTGAGGGTGGTGAGACACTGGCACAGGTTGCCCAGGGAGGTTGTGGCTGCTCCCTCCCTGGGGGTGTTGAAGGCCAGGTTGGAGGAGGGCTTGAGTGAGCTGTACTAGTGGGAGGTGTCCCTGCCTATGGCAGGGGGTTGGAACTGGATGATCCTTGAGGTCCCTTCCAACCTTACCATTCTATGATTCTATACAGAGTTTGACATTAATGGTTGCACACTGGAGCTGCCCAGTGAGGTGCCACAGCTCTGCTTACTCCTGAATCCGGCATGTGCATCTGGTCTGTGGGGCCATGTGTGGAAACACCAGACTCTCTCAAGCAGGATGACAAAGGGGTGGCAAACAGATACATAGATTGGTATTTAAAGTAGTTAGTCAGCTTTTTCGGTCACACAAATTTGCAACCTGACTCAAAGTATCCAGATAAACAGATTTCTCCTGACACAGGAACATGCTAGAACAGTTTTAAACCCATCTGTATTTTTAACTCTCCATTGTTACTGTCAATGCTCCAGATGTATTCTCTTCTCCATTTACAGTCACTATACCCCTCCTTTTGTCAGCCTCAAGAGCAGTGTTATCAGGCAGGTACCCTAACGTCTAATTTGTAGCAGCTGTGGTCATTCATGGTTCCCACCCAACTTATAGTCCAGCAGGGTCCTGAAGACTTCAGAGAGGTGACCTGCGGGAGGGAGGGGGAAGATTCTGCATGTTCCTGTTGGAGCATGCATGCTGAGTGAAGTAGGTGCAGAAATGGTTAAGGGTTACCCTCCCCTACATTGCTCAGCTTGTGAGCAGGCAGCCAGCTTGGCTTTTCTTGGCAAATGAAGGCTGAAAGTGAAAAATATTGCTCCTGAAATATGCCAAAATCAACACCCAGGAGAGAAAAGGGATCTCTCAGCAAACCAGTATTGCCAAGAAGGCATGAACTTAGAGAATATATTTGCTTGGAGAACTACAGAACATGTCTAACCATCTGAGCCCCAAAGCTTCGAGGCAGCTTTCTGGTCCATGTGAAGGAAGGGGATGCTTTTTTAATTTAGTTGTAAATGCAGCCAGGTTTTTATGAGGTGTGCTTGCTTGAGGTGTCCTCTAACTGAGCTGTTTTCAATTTTAAAATGTAACCTCCAATTTGAATCACCCTTTTAGCTTCTGGGAGATCTTTATAGCATGTCTCTGCTGCCCTCTCCACAGCCTCCTTTATTTGCACTGTGCCTGTTTGCCTGAGAGGCTGGTTTGGGGCTAATTCACAGGTGTCCCTGCTTCACAATCACAACTCTGAAGAGTTTAAGTGTTCAGAAGTGCAAACACAAACCGAAGTTCTTTGAGAAGAATTCTATTATGGCCTCCCAGCTCATCACCTATGCCTTTTTAATAGGCAACAGATACAAACAAGCACTTAGAAAGGCATTGCTGATTGCCTTCCAGCATCTGAAGAGGGCCTACAGGAAGGCTGAGGAGGGATTATTTACAAGGTCTTGTAATGACAGGACAAGGGGCAATGGGTTTGAACTGGCAGAGGGGAGATTGAAACTGGATATTAGGAAGAAGTTCTTTACAGTGAGGGTGGTGAGACACTGGCACAGGTTGGCCAAAAAGGTTGTGGCTGCTCCCTCCCTGGAGGGGTTGAAGGCCAGGTTGGATGAGACCTTGAGTGACCTGTGCTAGTGGGAGGTGTCCCTGCCTATGGCAGGGGGTTGGGACTGGATGATCTTTGAGGTCCCCTCCAACCTTACCATTCTATGATTCTATGATTTTAAAGTGGCTGTACCAGTGAGACAATTCACACCACAATTCAGTATCTCTGCAGCTGTGAAGATGATCTAAGGTGTTCAGCTCAGATGCATGTATTTAAGGCAGATGAGAAACGCATCCTGCTTACTACATGACCAACAGCCTGTCCTGTTCCCATCTGTATTTCATCTCAGTTCAACAGATGGCACTGGCCATTGGCAGTTTTAGTAACAGGTGGGGTTCCAGTTACCCACCCCTTAAGAAGAAGAAAATCCTGCTGGAGTCTCCAATAGAGGCAAAGGCCAGTACACATCTGTGACAGCCATGACTCCACGTGAGCAGGATTTTACCTAACTATCCACACACACGCGTGCTCAAATGTCCTGTGTGACCTTCCACCTCTTCCTAACTCCTACCCTTTGAAAATTATATCCCCAAGGCCATAAGAGGATGCCTTGGCTCCTGCATTTCGGTCACAACCACCCCTTGCAATACTGCAGGCTTGGAAAGCTGCCCAGCAGAGACAGACCCGAGGGTGCTGGTGGACAGCCCCTGAGTGCAAGTCAGCAGCACGCTGATGTGCCCAAGGAGGCCAGCAGCATCCTGCCGTGTATCAGGAATAGTGTGGCCAGCAGGACTACAAAAGTGACTGTCCCCTGCAGCAGCCACTGGGGAGGCTGCAGCTCAAACACTACTGGTTCAGTTTTGGGCCACTCAAGACAAAGGTTGAGGTGCTGGAGGGTGTCCAAAGCAGGGCAACAGCACTCTAGGGAAACAAAGTCCGTGCGGAGCAGCTGAGGGAACTGGCATTGTCCAGCCGGGAGGAAAGGAGGCTCAGGGCAAAACTCACTCTACAGCATCCTGCAAGGAGGTTGTAGCAAGGTGGGAGTCAGGCTGTAGATTGATATTAGGAAACTTCTTCACCAGAAAGGGCTGTCAGGCATTGCAGGGAAGTGTCCGAATCCCCAGCTCCTAGAGGTGTTTAAAGGACATGTAGAGACGTGGTTTGATGGTGGGCCCAGCAGGGCTAGTTCAGTTAGATTCAATGGCCACAGAACTCTCTTCCAATCTAAATGATTTGTTACCCTCTCACGTCACACACAGGATGTCCTTTCAGGTGAGGTGGCACAGGACATAAGTAGCAGAAGCAGGATGCCTCGGCCATGTCAGAAGTATCTATGGCAGCACATCTTCATTCACACCTTCACAGACAACTGAACTTGTCAGAGCTCTGTACCGGCTCTAAGTGATCCTGCTCTAGCAAGCAAAGGGCAAAAATTCATGCCCTTGCTGGAAAGGAGAATCAGCAGTAGCAGGGAAATGCTATTTCACAGGGCAGCACAGAGTGGTTGAGGTAGGAAAGGACCTCTGGAGAACATCTTGCCCAACCTCTCTTTTCTGGGAGTGTGTTTAGGCAGCTTTTGAATCTCTAAAGATGAATCCTCCACAACCTTCCTGGTCAACCTGTGCAGCAGGTTCTCACACCAAAAACAGGTTTCATGAAGTTGAAAGGAGCCTCCTGTGTTTCAGTTTGTGCCTGTTGTCTTTTGTCCTGTTGCTGGGCACCAAAGAATAGAGCCTGGCCCTGTCACCTGTATATCCTCCTTCGAGGTATTTACAGACATGGAAGAGATCTTGCACAGCCTTCTCTTCGTCAGGCTGTATAGCCCCAGTTCTCTCAGCCTCTCCTTAGATAAGAGAGGATTCAGCCCCTTGATCATCTTTGTGGCTCTTAGCTGGACTCTGCAGTATGTCCATGTCCCTTTTGCCCTAAGGAGCCTAGAACTGGAGCCAGCACCTAGGCAAGGCCTCAGCAGTGCTGAGCAGAGGGCAGGGATCACTACCTTCCACCTGCGGGCAGTGCTTTGTCTAATGCACCCGTTTACCTTCTTTGTGCCAAAGGCCTGTTGCTAGCTCATGTTTAGTCTCCTGCCCATCAGGATCAGCAGATGATCCCTAGGTGGGCAGCTGTCTGATGAGGTTATCAGTGCATCAAGTTCAGGAAGATCCATGAGAAAATTTAAAATAACTCTTCAGAAAGATATCCAAGTGCCATAAAACCTCTAACAGATTTCATAACAATTGCAAGCTAAGAGGGATAAGGCACTAAAGGAAATATTCACCCTGTGTCTAAGTTGGGTGATCATGGCTCTCAATCTAAGTGCCATTCAGTACTCATGACAGGGTGGAGGAGCAGCAATGGCACAAAAGGTAATAAAGGCACATGTCTTACTCTTGAGGCTCCTCAAGCCCAGGGCACCTGAGGAAGTGCAGCATCGCGGCTGTAGTGCAAGGCCACAGCTTATCTCTCCCGGTTTGAGTCCTCCCCGCCAGGTACACTTTGTTCAGAAGCTCCAGAGCAGGCCAGCTTCTTACCCATGGCACAACGTCGCTGCATGCCAAGGACCCTGTGTTTGCTGAGAACAGTTCTGAGAAAGCAGACACTGGAGCTAAGCTACTGCTAAAAGCTGAGTGAAGCTGACAGAATCAAAAGATCTGGCACGCAAAGAAATCACAAATTTCTAACCAAGCATCTTAAACACACGCTAGCAAGAACGTGAAAGAACTAGGAAGAGGCTCTATTCTGCAATTTTAGAAGGAAAATTAAAGAGCTGAGTAAACGTCTAGGTTCTGTTCCATCTACTCTCCTATGAGGACAGGCTGAGGGAGTTGGGGCTCTTCAGCCTGGAGAAGAGAAGGCTTCGAGGGGACCTGATAGTAGCCTTCCAGTATCAGAAGGGGCCTACAGGAAGGCTGGGGAAGGATTATTTACAAGGTCCTGCAATGACAGGACAAGGGGCAATGGGTTTAAACTGGCAGAGGGGAGATTTAGACTGGATGTTAGGAGGAAGTTCTTTACAGTGAGGGTGGTGAGGCACTGGAACAGGTTGCCCAGGGAGGTTGTGGCTGCTCCCTCCCTGGATGTGTTCAAGGCCAGATTGGATGAGGCCTTGAGTAACCTGTACTAGTGGGAGGTGTCCCTGCCTATGGCAGGGGGTTGGAACTGGATGATCCTTGAGGTCCCTTCCAACCTTACCATTCTATGATTCTATGAGTCTACTGTGAAGCCAAGGCTTGACAAAACCAGTAATGGCACAGGGGAAGTATCGATGAACTGCATGGTTGCATTAACACTGAAAGGCAATGTTTGATGCTCGAAAGCCAGCTGTAAGCACAACCACACCATGCATGCTGCTCCACGTATGTCCCCTGCACACACGGCACTCAATGCTATCTGCCACCAAATCCACTTCCTTCCCCGCTGCATTTCATCACCTGCCCTCTCATTTCCTGAATAAACAGTCCGCATGCAAAGAAAGCTGCTTCCTGTTCTCGGAAAGGGGAAGACAACACAAACTCAAAACTCGATGCTGAAGACACCAGGAAAGTGGAGGTGTTTAAGAACAAGACTTGAGAACAAGCCAGAAAAGCCCAGGTATCTCGGCTCTGTTTTGAGAGCAATGGAAGGCAACAGACGCCAAGAACAGTAAGCAAGGTTGGGAACACCCATGGCAACTTTGGTAATTGCTGCCTTAATCAGGCGTCTCACAAACCTCTCCGGATGAAAACAAAGGAACACAGAAGAGGTGGTAAGAGTCATCACCTCCAAGTAGTAACACTCCACACCCTCCCAAAAAGCTCCAGTTCTAAGTTTTCTGGAGCCTTTTGGCCATCGGGGTATACTTCAAAGGTCCCTGCCCCACACTGGCCTTCACAACATGCACTCTGCAAGGCTGCTCCCCCTGATTTAAATGATTTGTTGGTCTTAATGGTAAAAATGCCTATGTCTGTGCCTGCAAGCGCCTGCTCACTTCCAACATTTATACACTTTGCCTCCACAGCTCAGTTTTACCAAGGGCTCAGCCTAACTTTTCAGTATAGGAAAAGGAGAGGCAATACATTTTTTGCATTTTAGCTTGAACCAAAGAGGACCTGTGAAGGTTCACAAAACACTTCACAAAGGTTTCTTCTTTTCTGCTTTTGTTGAGATGAAGCAAGGAAGGAAGATTTAAGCGAATTTTATCTTGCCAAATCTAGCATTTCCTTTTTCCATTTCAAGATGTTACAGTCCTAACCAGTAAAATAACCAAGTGGATGCCAAATCAACATTACAGAGCTGTATACAAGGTTATATTGGCCTTTGTTAGAAGAAAAAAAGTGATGCACTCTGAGTACGTGGTTAGACAGATTGCAAACTGTTTTCCTTTCAGGACTCCACCCTGCGACTTGAGGGCACACTCACTATTTAGGCCTTGCAATTTTCCTGCCCAAAGATGGCAAGCTAAAAAAAGGTTTAAGAAAGCAACATGACAAGTTAAAGTCAGGAAATCCTGCTTTTCTTCTAACAGCATTAGAAGCTTTCTTTTACAGCTGTAAAGGTACTACTGACAGCCTCAGCCAGCTCCTGTTTATCTAAAGGTCTGCATTAGAGGCTGTAGTCATTTAAGCCTTGATGGAAAATTCCAGTAAGAGAAATCAGGACTTCCCTGAAAGCTCAGTGCAGAGTGTAAATTAACTACAGCACTGATCGTGAAAGGAAAGCAACGATGAAGCCTATCCCATCCATTGGCTTGCTAAGAGGGATAAAATGGCAACGTATAAACAATTTCCTCTCTTGCCTTTTGGGCTCTGGGCTCCTTCGCCTCTGTGACTCCTCCACTCTGTGTAGTAACTTATTCCTGGTAACGCCTGAGCCTTGCTGGTTTTCTATTGGAGGGGAGAGAAGGAGGAGGTGTTGGCTCCTTCTGGGCTTTCTGTGTCCAGGGGGGAAGACTGGATTTCTGCACTAGTTCTAAAGTGTATGTAATTGTACACATAAATATAATATATTTATAAATATAAATAAATCTAAATAAGTCTTGTATATATGCCTGTAAATTTAGCTTGCTGTGAATTGGATCTTTATCTTGCTTCCAAACCATCTGAGCTGGTCTGGTAGATTTTATCCGAGAGGTGATTTTCTCAACCCATCACGAAAGCCAAGAAGCTCCTGTCTCAGAGTTAAAAAAAAAAAGAGTTGTTCTGCAGTGCCATGGGAGCCTAGTTGGTACTCCCTGTGGCTTTTTATCTCTCCTGCTGGCAGCCATACAAAGCTGGTCAAGGCTGAACAGGGTTAAGGGATTACTAGTCCTTGCCTCTGTCTTCTCTACTGCTGCTGCTTTTCAGACCTGCCCACAGTCTTGCCTGTGCAGTGCTCTCTAAGCCTCTTCTACTACTGCAAATTGTTGTATCTCAGTACAAGAAAAAACATGAACCTGCTGAGAGTGAGCCCAGAGGAGAGCCACCAAAATTACCACAGGGCTGGAACACCTCTCTTATGAGAGAGGTGGAGTTATTCAGCCTGGCAAAGAGAAGGTCATAGAGAGATCTTACTGTGGTTTTTCAGTACAGGGAAGCTAGTAAAAAGATGGGGATGCTCATTTCAGCAGGGCCTGTTGTGACAGGACAAAAGGTAATGGATTTAAACTGAACTGGTGTAGATTTAAGCTGGATGTGAATAATAAGTGTTTTACAATGAGGATCATAAAACATTGGCACAAGCTGCCCACAGAAGTGGTAGAAGCCTCATCCCTGGAAAGGTTTCAAGGTGAAGCTGGATGTGGCTCTGAGCAACCTGATCTAGTCAGTATCCCTCCCTCGTGGTAGGAGGCTGGGCCAGGTGACCTCCAAGTTCCCTTCCAACTCAGAACCTTCTGATTCTATAATCTTAAACAGACACCCTTGAAATGCAGATCATTTAAACTGAGCTAGGCCACAGAACTTTACACCTGACATTCTGCTTGCAGGTCTGGTACAGCAGCGGCAAAGAACAGCTGAGGCTCACCTCTTAGCCCCAGTCTGTTCCAACAGCCTGCACAAGTTGTCTACAGCTACACTCACCCAACACCAGCTGGACACTACTGCAGGAAGCGAAGGGAGTCAAGCCAAGGCAGAAGAACAGTGGTGTTGCTAAAGGTTCAAGCAGAGATGTTTCCATAGGCAAGATGGGTAAGTGGCAGAACAAGTCCTTCTGTTTCTGGTGCCAAGGTGGACTGAGTGGCTGTTACAAGACACGACACTGACTGCACTGCCCCTGCGTGGAATTCTCCAGAACAAAATCCAACTTTGCTTTTCCTAGAAGGAACATTTTTCTCATCTCTGCTTGACACATATTCCTGTCAACTGGAGTAAGAGCAGTAAATAGGGGGGCAAAAAAAAAAAAAGGGACACTTACTATTTTAAACCAGTGAAAAACACTTTAAGTGTGGAAGAACTAATTATTTATGCTGAAAAAAACCTCAGTAAGGGGCTGCTGAAAGTGTCCTTTAATACTTAAAACTGTGTGGAATATTGCCTTCAGTGATGAACCCCTCCAAGCATCTTGGTTATAATGTGCTCATGGATACAGAAATATCCTAAGTCTCACGTGCAGGTCAAGAATATCATTGGCTTCCCAAGGAGCAAAGTTTCAGAGGGCTATTGAGCTTACATATAGACAGGATTGTGAGCAATCATACTCAGTGCAGACCAACAAATTGCCAGCAGAACTGCAGTGAGTAGCTGGGTGCTCTCTGCACGCCTAGCTGAAACTGCTGCTGGGATTGCTTGGACAGACAGCCTGTGGCGTTTGGGCAGTTACTGCAGCCAGTTTGCTCCACTGCTGCTCTCTGAGCTGATTTAAGCAAGCAACAGCAAGGTTCCCACTTGTCAGGACATCAGAAGATGCACCTGGTCAGACAGCAAGCAGAATGTTCTACAGCACCTAAGCCTCCAAACAACTTGCACCGCTAGTATGAACACCACTAAGGCAGCTATGGTAGGGCTTAGAGAGGGAAGCAGTGTTACAACACCACTCACGTTTTAGAGTCTCCATTGCTAGGAGACAGACACAAACACCTTGGCAAGACTACACAACTGCCTGTTTAAGGGGATCGACTGAGATCCACTTCCTCTTCTTGCCTACAGGAGTTACAGACTGTGCTGGTTTGAGGTTAATTGGAGTATTTTAACGAAGAAAATTAGATTATAGGCTGTAAAAATAAAACACTGGTGATGTCTGCTTCACTCATAGGCTTGCTGAGATTGATAAGAACAAGAACACAAACCTTGATAAGACACTTACACACAGAGTCCCTCAGTCTCTCTCTGGGAGCCAGTGTGTCTTCTCCTCTCTGCTAACCTCTCTGCTAACCTCACTAACCACTTTCCTTCTAACTCCCCTGGCCCATCCTCCAAACTCACCTTGCATGCAAGGCAGACCATGGGGTAAGGTAGAGAGGTTGGAAGAAGGTGGAAGGGTGGTTGGGAGCCCCTCCTGGGGTATCTGATTTCTGGGAGAGGAATTGTGTTTCTGTATTGCCTTTAACTTGTCTATGTCTGTAACTATTCCTGTCTGTTGTGTGTATCTCTGCTTGTACACNCCTCTGAGTAACCCAGCTGCAAAGCTCAAAGCTCTGAGAGTGCAGGACATCCCATCCTCAAAACTCCCAGAACTCACACACCTTCAGAGGGGCAGAAATGTGCAGAGGCAACTACAAGTCTACAGTATCAGAGTTCTGGCACCATGTGAGGTCCCGCCACAAGCTTTGCAGGAATTCCAATAATTAACCAAAGCAGACACTCATCTTTTCTTTACTTACTGTGCCTCTGAACTCAAGCAGTAACTGTCAGTGTCTAAGCCTCAGCTCCCTGGAGTACAAATTATCCTTTTATCCTCTTATGTCCTACCTCTATACTACCAACTATACCCCATCTGGAGTCCTATGTGCATTTCTGGAGCCCCCAGCACAGGAAGGACATGGAACTGTTGGAGCGGATCCAGAGGAGGCCACAAAGATGCTGAGAGGACTGTAGCAGCTCTGCTGTGAGGACGGGTTGAGAGAGTTGGGGTTCTTCAGCCTGGAGAAGAGAAGGCTTCCAGGGGCCCTTAGAGTAGCCTTCCAGGATCTGAAGGGGGCTACAGGAAGGCTGGGGAGGGACTATTGACAAGGTCTTGTAACGCCAGGACAAGGGGCAATGGGTTTGAACTGGCAGAGGGGAGATTGAAAGTGGATGTTAGGAGAAAGTTCTTTACAGTGACAGTGTTGAGACACTGACACAGGTTGCCCAGGGAGGTGTTCAGGGCCAGGTTAGACAAGGCCTTGAGTGACCTGTACTAGTGGGAGGTGTCCCTGCCTATGGCAGAGTGTTGGAACTAGATGATCCTTGAGGTCCCTTCCAACCTTATCATTCTATGATTACCTCCAAGTTCAGACAAAAAGAACCATAAGCAGGTGAATCTGCTCTGACATGGAGAGTTGGACTCAATAATCTTCACAGTTCCCTTCCTTTTTGGTGATTCTGTGGGATTCACAGGGACCTAGTTAAAAGATTAACCAAGATCCTAATTTCTGCTCTAATGTGAGATAGATAAAGTAATTAATGGCAATGTTAAGATCAAAAGCACGAAAGACACCTCGACAGCAGTCAAATGAGCCTGTGCAGCTGTACTTAGCTGCAAGCCATTATCAGAAGAGCACTGTGCTAGAGAGCATTTTGTGAAATGCACTCTCAGCAGCACTAAACGTGGTGGACATTTCAAACAGGAACCTAATGTTTATTCTCATGCACAATCGAGTTCCTTATCTTGACAGCAGCATCTCTTCTGGATGTTAAAATAGAGTTGATGACAGAAGAGATGGCTTTCATTTGGAACCCTTTTAGCTAGTGCTACAAGGTAGTTTCCACAACTTCAAGATACAGGACAGCTGCATGAGAACTTAAGAACAAAAGGTCAGAGAAACACATTGCAATAGGAAAAAGCCTAGAAATAAATTCCAGCTTAAATGCAGCAGCAGGTTCAAACATGTGGCAACAGGATCTGGCTTACACATCATGGTTTATTAAGAAGATTTACAAAGTCTAATTCTGATTTCCAATGTTTATGCCAAGTTTAGTTTGCCTTTTTTTTTTTTCTCTCACTTTACTGCTTGTTAATTAAATAAGCTGATGAGCCTAACTTTTGCAATTCAGGACCTTTCACAGGGTTTTCATAGAATCATAGAATGGTAAGGTTGGAAGGGACCTCAAGGATCATCCAGTTCCAACCCCCTACCATAGGCAGGGACACCTCCCACTAGTACAGTTCACTCAAGGCCTCCTCCAACCTCACCTTGAACACCTCCAGGCAGGGAGCAGCCACAACCTCCCTGGGCAACCTGTGCCAGTGTCTCACCAACCTCACTGCAAACAACTTCCTCCTAACAGCCAGTTGCAATCTTCCCTCTGCCACTTCAAACCCACTGCCCCTTGTCCTGGCATTGCAAGACCTTCTCAATAGTCCCTTCCCAGCCTTCCTGAAGCCCCCTTCAGATACTGGAAGGCTACTCCAAGGTCTCCTGGAAGCCTTCTCCTCTCCAGGTTGCAGAGCCCCAACTCTCTCAGCCTGTCCTCA
>VWZE01022421.1:87456-104076 GCA_013396675.1 Eubucco bourcierii
TTACAGTGAGGGTGGTGAAGCACTGGCACAGGTTGCCCAGGGAGGTTGTGGCTGCTCCCTGCCTGGAGGTGTTCAAGGTCAGGTTGAATGAGGCCTTGAGTGACCTGTGCTAGTGGGAGGTGTCCCTGCCTATGGCAGGCGGTTGGAACTGGATGATCTTTGATGTCCCTTCCAACCTTACTGTTCTATGATTCTATAGACACATATCTAATCTATATAACATAGAACATCACACATTTCCCATGCTATTCTTGTTCCATCTCTTCCTTTACATTAATAGTCATTGCAGTCAGTGTTTAGTGTCAGGGTAAGAATTCGTGGTTTGACCGGTTTGATTTTTCCAGGTAGTAAGGTAACTTCTTTCTTGACAGAAGGCAAAGATTCTCTAGTAAGCACTGAGTGGATTCATCACCATTTTACTAAGTTAGAACTGGGCAGGACTGTCACTTTGTTCACAGTGCCATGTTTGTTGTATCCCACCCCAACCTCACGCTTTCGCTGCTGGATTTCCACTGGCATTATATTTTACTTTTTTTTTCCCCCACTTTTTAAGTTTCTTTTCAAATGTACACAACATAGCTGCTTAGTAAGCACTTCTCTAGGTATTTAAACAAGCTTGAACGAGTTATTTGTTTTGAAAGCAGCTGCTTTGCAAGTTGGCTAATAGTCAGAATCATCCTCACGTCAAGTAAAGGCACATTGCAACTTCTTACAGGAGTTGTCTTGATTGCTGCAAGCTTATACTCCACAGCTGCTGCACAGAACCGTGCTGTAGATGGCAGCAGCATTTTACGCAGCTCAGCTCTTCACCTTAACCTGGGGCTAAGCAGCACAAAATGCAGGGGATGCTGGAAGAGTGCTCAGCTTAAGCACTGTCAGAACATACCGCAGTAATAAAGTATGCGGGACCGATACTCCTAACTTGAAAAACAAACTCTTGGTCTCTTCTTAGTTGCCTAGCTAAATACACGGCCCCTAATGCGAGTTAAACAACAGTCTGGAGTTACTGCAAATGAGAGAACGTCCTTACAACAGATCCACCTAAAATGTTCCTGTTTATGGGATTTGAGCAGGCTTGGACATTGCCCTTCAGCTGACCAAAATCAAGTAAGTTTTCGACAACAGAGTCAAATTCTTGTCTAGGAAGTGCTACCTATTCTGATGCAGGAAGGTACATCAGGCTCCTCTGGACTTCTAACCTGCCTGGAAGCAGGGCATGGACTTTGCAGGAAATACTGGCCTGCACTGCAACCTGAGCTTCACACTACTCACTCAGACTCTGTTCTTTAATACAGTTGCAGTTCACTAGCAACAAGCTTTCTGTGGAGAACCTCCTGTCTGAAAGATGACTGTGCCCAATCGTAACATGTATGGCATGAGCTTCCCAAGAACAAAGCACTTCTTCACTGGTGGAGAACACAAGTGATGTGCACTGTGATGGTTTGGAAGTTCCCTGGCCCCTGCCTCCCCTCTTTGTAAAATCCCCTAGACTAGACTCAGCCAGCTGGAAGTTAAGGACTGAAGCTCTCTTTACAGCTCAGCACAATGTACAAGCAGAGACAGACACAACAGACAGGAATAGTTACAGACATAGACAAGTTAAAGGCAATACAGAAACACAATTCCCCTCCCAGCAATCAGAGTCCCCAGGAGGGGCTCCCAACCACCCTTCCACCTTCTCCCCACCTCTCTACCTTACCCCAGGGTTTGCCTTACATGCAAGGTGAGTTTGGAGGATGGGCCAGGGGGGTTAGAAGCAGAGTGGTTAGTGAGGTTACTCGGCAGAGAGGAGAGGACTCAGTGGCTCCCAGAGAGACTGAGAGTGTCTTATCTATGTTTCATGTTCTTATTCTTCTACATCTCAGGAAGCCTATGAGTGAAGCAGACATCACCACTGTTTTTTTTCATAGCCTATAATATAATTTTCTCTATTAAAATATTCCAATTAGCCTCAAACTAGCACAGCACTCATGTATACACTGCCTTGACATGCATTTCCCTGTACCTGCAATTCTGCTGCACAGACTGCATTCTGAGCACTACCACTGCCACCATTACAGGTCCATATCTATCTCATAAAGGCTTCAAAGACACCTCAACCACTACTAAGTCAACACCTTTAGGAACCACCTCACAGCAACGTTGATGCTCCCTCAGATTAAAACAAAATAAATCTGTCAGCCTCATTATGCATCTCCCAGTAAAAATGCCAGCTCAAACAGGTTCTGCCAGGACACCCAGCTTAAGAACTTCTCAGCAGAACGCTCACGAATCACAACTCGTAAGAGAACAGCATTTCCACTTCCTATGACTGCTTCTCTGACGATCAAAATCACTGTCACCACTGCTCAGCAAGACATTTGTCAGGAACTGTGAGGGGGACAGCAAACAGCAATGCAGGAAGAGCAGGAGCCAAGGCACAATAACAAGGCATCCTTGTTAAGTTTGTGAACGTAAGGGCCAAGGCTGCAATGGAGAGCAGACTGATACCGCTGTGTTCTGCCAGAGTATCAGCAATATGCCCCCTACTAATGTTGGTCCTAGCAAAGAAACTCCTGCTGATAATAACCTCCCTGGATGCAGTATCAGGAGTGCAGCATTGCTATTTTATCCTGTACAGCTTATGCTTGCAGTAATTAGTTTGAGGAGGACAGAGGCGCTTGCTGACAGAAGCACCTCCACTGCAGCTTCTCCCAGGTTGCTGCAACAGCAAAGGCTGCCACATGCAGGGCTCCACCAGAGATATCAGATATTTCACCACAGCAATAGATGCACTTATGGCAACAAGCTCAAACCAGTGAGCACCTGTATTTCTCTCCAGGTAAAATAAGGAAAAGCAAAAGAAGAGCGCATTATTAGGTCCCTGAACTGCTAAGACAGGTAGGATAGCAGTCAAGAAGGAAAACCAAATATGCTACTATATGCTTCAGTGAAAGAAGAAAAGGACTAGTTCATGGGGCTAAAGATAAAACTGTTCTGGCCAGGGAAGATGACAGTAAGGCAAAGTAATTTTGTGTGCCAGTAAACAACATGGTTATCCAAGGAGAAGCCTGAGAGTAAAGCTGTGGCAGAGAAAAGGCAAACTATCTGAACAAGCATAATTGTCGAATTAATGACAGAGTGCAATCATCTGAACAATGGCTACAACAAAACTGATAAGGAAATTAAGAAAAAAAGAAAAATCTGTCTTTCTAAAAGCATAGAACAAATTCCAAGCAAACGTGAGCAAGAATAGAGTGGCAGAGTCCCCTCTCTCCACCTGCTGGCCAGGCTGCTTCTGAAGCAGCCTAGGCTACAATTGGCCTTCTGGGCTGCAGCACTCTCTGTTGGTTCCTGTCCAGCTTCCCACCAACCAGCACCCCCAAGTCCTTTTCTGCAGAGCTGCTCTCAATTTCATCATCCCCCAGCCTCTATTGATAGAGGACTGCCCTGACCCAGCTGCAGGACCTTGCACTCTGCCCTATTGAGCCTCATGAGCTCACCTCCCCAGCCTGCTCAGGTCCCTCTGGATGTCCCTATCCCATCCTTTAGTCTTACTAACATAGAAATCAAAACAGATGCTACCCATTTTGCAAGAAAGACAACCCAGGCTTCTGAAAGTTGCATTTTTAAGCTAGAAGCACCCATTAAGCAGGGACCTGATGTTTTAATCACCTACAAGAAGCTGACAAAAAAGCTCAAACCAGACCAACCCAATCCAACAAACACCAAACCAATCACAGCCAAACTGATGAAACCAAGTTTGTTGCTCACACAGCAAGGGTTAGTTTTTTGGTAAGCCCTCCAAAGTGGCTACAAAAACACCTGCAATGAGTAACAGTCCAGAAGGCTGTGCAGTATCTCTGACATACTTTAGCTGTCATCTCTGGACATTACACAGTGAGGGAAATGCCAGCTCTCTGTCACTCTTTCATGCCAGCCAGCACAAATGCTTTTGTAGGTACTAAATACAATGGGTCAACTGCCAGACATAATGTGAAAAACAATTAAAACTCTTTGTGGTCAGACCACAGCTCTCACAAACAATACAGAATTAAGTTACCCTCTACACTCTTTGCTTAAGATGCAACAGGTCTTAATTTCCTGAAGTTTAAAAATAAGAATAATCATAGAATCATAGAATGGTAAGGTTGGAAGGGACCTCAAGGATCATCTAGCTCCAACCCCCTGCCATAGGCAGGGACACCTCCCACTAGCACAGCTCACTCAAGGCCTCCTCCAACCTGGTCCTGAACACCTCCCTGGGCAACCTGTGCCAGTGTCTCACCACCCTCACTGCAAACACCTTCCTCCCAACATCCAGTTTCAGTCTCCCCTCTGCCACTTCAAACCCATTGCCCCTTGTCCTGTCATTACAAGACCTTGTCAATAGTCCCTCCCCAGTTCATCACTGGGTTTTACTTAGAAGAACAAGTCACAAAGTGCCTTAAGATAAGCAAAGCTGAACTACTTTTCTCAATAAGCACCGCAACATACATTTAACGACTTACTAGGCTTGAAAATAATGAGCACTTGCCAGATCTTTGACCTTTTCCTTACATAAATCAGGATCTTTGGGGGAAGAAAGTAGAAATCAACAACAAATTACGTAACAACAACTTTTTAAAGTTTACTGATGCTGTTTATATGCCAGACACAGGGACAAAAGTACTAAGGTTCGTTACAATTCAACACGAACGCTCCAAGCACTGTAACCTGTGATCAGTGCCCAGCGCAGAGGTCTTCCGCAAAGGGAAACTAACCGAAGCAAACCCACCACAAGCCAAACCCTCCCTCACCATAGGCTTCATCTCCTGACACCCATCCCTAGTTTACATGAAAAGAAAGCATCTTCTGCTGTTCCAAGCTGGAAGGAAACAGAGCTCATGTCACTGAAAGGAACTGATTACTAAGCTTAAAATAGAATATTCTTCTCCATGCAGAGAGGACTACCAAGCACTGCTCTTCAAAGTGCTGGCACTAACCATCTAGAGTTAATGTTTAAGTAGCTGATAGGGGACAGATCTCTCTCTACACTCAGGTTTATTTCTCACCAGCTCTTACCTCAGTTTTTAGGACAGCTCACTGCTCTCCATTGTTTCCTACCTCGATTAGCATGTATAAGCTTTCTGCTTATTGCTTCTTTGCCTCTGCAGGTTTTCATCTTTCTTTTTTTTAAAGAAAGGAGAATTTTTCATCATGAGAGTTCCATTCTTGTTGACAGTTTCAAAAAGTCCTTCTTAACATCCCTCCTTCAGCCCAGTAACTTCGTGTGACATTTGTGTAGAGGAGGTTTCTTTTTCCTTATGAATTCCACAGGCCTTAAGCCCTTGGCTTTCCCTGATTTTCTTCTCATGCATTATGCAGCCTCAATTCAGGGTTGGTTTTTTTTGTTTGTTGGGTTTTAATAAAGACACTAATCAAACCAAAGAAGTACCTTCAAAGTCTGTAATTTGCGTTATGCAGATTAATCAAAGTTGCTTTGCTTATCCATTAAAAAAGCTTCTTTTTTTCTGAAGAGGAATGCAAATAACATACACACCTTCAGATCACAGCTGCATTAGCCTGAAGACCTAGCTGAGAGTCCTACTCTGAGGATTGCCAACTATCAGCCTGTGGTTGGTTACTTGCTTCTCAGGTATGACTAGAACACCTCTTCTGTATGCACAAACATCTACAGGTACACGCACATGATGTCCTTGCAGTACAGCAGACACTACAGCAGCAGAGTCTGTATCACACAAAGGCAGCACACACCACTGTAAGCGTCTAAACAACCCCAAAGCAAAATAACAACAAACCCAAACAGTAAAACACTAAAAAGGCCCAGTTCCCTCTCTCAGCTGGCAGTCCTCTGCAGTATCTGAGCTATCTGGAGAGAATAGAAGGCTATGACCATGCTTTCTAAATCTGTAATCTTCTGGAAAACAGCTGAAGCCAGGATTACTGTGTGCAGTTCTGGAGCCCCCAGCACAGGAAGGACATGGAACTGTTGGAGCAGGTCCGGAGGAGGCCACCAAGATGCTCTGAAGAGGCTACAAGAGTTGGGGTTCTACAGCCTGGAGAAGAGAAGGCTTCCAGGAGACCTTAGAGTAGCCCTCCAGGATCTGAAGGGGGCTCCAGGAAGGCTGGGGAGGGACTATTGACAAGGTCTTGCAATGAAAGGATAAGGGGCAATGGGTTTAAACTGGCAGAGTAGAGAATGCAACTGAATGTTAGGAGGAAGTTCCTTACAGTGAGGGTGATGAGACACTGGTACAGGTTGCCCAGGGAGGTTGTGAAGCACAGTCACCCAACACGATCTTCTGTGCTCCACAACCCCCCTGGACGTGTTCAGGACCAGGCTGGATGAGGCCTTGAGTGACCTGTACTAGTGGGAGGTGTCTCTGCCTACGGCAAGAGGTTGGAACTAGATGATCCTTGAGGTCCCCTCCAACCTCACCATTCTATGATTCTATGATTCTTTAAGCATCCAATAATGCCCTAAAATGAGCAATGCAGCGGCGTCCAGGATAGCAGAAAAGTAAGTAAGTCTGGCACTAGCCATATTAGAGTACAGAGCAGGTGACTTATTCCAGAAACATTGTATTATACAGAGACTCTTTTAGGAGCAAAGAGGTTTGCTTTCTACAGTGCTTGGTTCACAGGCTGTCTTCATCTGCACATGTGAGGCCACATCTGCAACACTGTGTCCAGTTCTGGGCCCCCTAGTTCGAGAAGGACCTTGGGGAACTGTTTGGAAGAGTCCAGCACAGAGCCACAAAGATGCTGCAGGCAGTGAAACATCTCCCTTTGAGGAAAGGCTGAGGGAGCTGAGGCTCTTGAGCTTGGAGAAGAGAAGCCTGAGGGGTGACCTCGTGAATGTTTATGAATATGTAAGGGACGAGTAAGCAGGATGGAGCCAGGCTCTGGCCAGTGACATCCAATGACAGCACAAGGGGCAACGGGTGCAAGCTGGAGCAGAGGAGGTGCCACATTGACATGACCAAATTTTTTTTCCCTGTGAGGGTGACAGAACACTGGAACAGGTTGCCCAGAGAGGTTGAGGAGTCTCCCTCTCTGGAGACATTCCAACCTGGCCTGGACACCTTCCTGTGTGATCTGATACAGGAGATCCTACTCTGGCAGAGGGGGTTGGACCAGATGAGCTCTGGAGGTTCCTTCTGACCCCTAACATTCTGTGATTCTGTGAAATGACCAAAGCCTGAAACGAGGCTTCCCTGGTCTCCCAAATGACCTCCACCCAGCGTCACTCCTAAGAATTTTATTTAGTTTAGCTCCCAGTTTTAGCTCCATGTAGGCAGCGTTCAATAGCACACACAAACACAGCAGCCAGGGTGCAGGTGGCAATGCAGGAAGGTGCTGACTGCTACTGCTGCTGTCCTAAACAAGCACAAAGACTGGCCCTGCCTTTCTAAAGGTGGGAGACACACCAACAGCAAACTGAGAAAGGGCAAATAAATGAATCCATCAAGCAAACGAGCTGACATATTTTCATACTACACATGAAAGGTGGGAATAAGGAGAGAAGAAAAAAGTTGAATGGCTCACACTCAGTGTCAAGTGACTGCATTACAGACACTGCCACATCCATTTGTTTCAACCAAAACATTTTCCATGCATCATGCAGTCAATTTCACTGCTCTAAATGGGTATCAGAAGGGGCTCAGTTCAGAGACAGAAATAAACTTGTTCTTGTGATTGCCTTTCCCTGGAAAAAGAACACTGAAACATAACAAGAGCTCTCAGTCATGCGAAATAAACTGCTTGCACCAAAGGCCTTACAATGGCGCTCTTCCCGAACAAAAGTCATGCAAGGAAAAGTAGTGACCTTCTGGAGTCACACTGAATCTTTGCTCTGGGTCTGAGGCCCTTCTCTTAGCCTAGTTCTCCAGTGAGGAACAATGGTAAAGCTCCTCTCCTGGTACAGTGTGATGCTGCAGAATTTGACTTCCATGGCTGCAAAACAACGAACTGCAGTTTATGCACTCACTGACTTCATGTCCACACAATACCCAGGCTATTCCTTCCGTGTTTAAGAACTGCATTTGCTTTGTGCAGTGTAAAGGTTCCTGAGTTGCAGGAAAACCTCCCCTCAGAACAAACTGCCTCCCTCTTCTCCACAGCACTGGCATCCCACTGCTCCAAGACCTCGCTCCGTTCCATCACACACCCCCATGCGTTATAGAGGAGCATTCCACAGCAGGTCCCTCACAGCCACCTCTGAGGCGGGCCTGAAAACAACAGCTTGGGCACAGAGTGTCAAACTTCTGAAGACTTACTCCAAAAGCTTTGTCTGACATACAGCAGGATTTTTCCCTAACTCCACAGTACTGGCATCACCCACACAAGCAGACTGTAGAGAACCTCTCGTGCTGCAGCCTGTTTCAAAGAAAACAAAATGGCTCTTAAGCAGGTACAATCATAGAGTCAGAGATCAGTTGGAAGCAGCCTCAAAGCTCATCCAGTCCAACCTAGCACACAGCCCACGGCACTAAGTGCCCCATACAGGCTTTTCTTGAACACCTCCAGGGATGGGCACTCCACCACCTCCCTGAGCAGCCCACTCCAATGCAAATCACTCTGTCAAGAACTTCCTCTTAACACTCAGCCTGAACCTGCCCCTGGCACAGTTTGAGGTTGTGTCCCCTCGTTCTGTTGCTGGGTGCCTGGGAAAAGAAAGGTATTTACATCAGAATTTATAACTGCAAATATAACGAAAAAATATGCTCTTTAAGAGTGAAAAGGGCTTAATCCATCACACATATCCTCATGCCAAGTGATTTTTTCCAACTAGATAAGGGAAGCTAAGCTTTCAAGCCAACACATTTGTTCACTTGGTGCCCCTTGAACAGTATCTTACCACAGATTTACAGCATCAGCACACTTATTTTTTTTAACTTGCAGAGACTGCAAGACCATCAAGCTTGAATATATTAGCTTAAAAATTAGGTCAATGCAGTATTTGAGCAAACATTGCCCCTACAAATTAAACTGTTACCTAGGCAAGTACTCCCTTCGCCTGGAAAACCATCCTTTTTTCTACACATCTTAACAGTTAATTAGAAAAAAGAATTCCACATAAGATTTCAAGTAAAGAACTTGTTGTGTACCTGGCAATAAGTGTTTCATGAATCTTAAAATGCTGCATTTTTCCCTCAAAATGTAGCTAGGAATCTTTTCTAGTTCATAAACTAGACATCAACAGAACCTATAATTTACCACACAAATCTTGTACCAACAACATAACACTCTGGGTAGCAACATCTATTTGTAGGTAATAACGTGTTTGTCTTGGCTCTCCAAGCCATCTGTAAGAAATATAACATCTACAGAACACCTTTTTTTTCAGGAAAAATATGCCAACTGGTGAGACATGGCCCTGGGCAGGTCCTGAAAGACTCACTCCAGGTGAGACAGTGCCAGGTTTGGAGTCATGCTTCTACCTTTGAAGAGTTGACTAAATCACTTAGAGATGTCACTCATTACTGTGGAGGGGAAAAGAGATGTGAAAAGTGTTCTTCAATTTATCATTCCTAAGATAAGCAAGGCCCAAGCGCCCAGCTCAGTTCACCAGACCACCCACTTCCTATCAGCTGCAAACACATGGGATTTAATTTCCTAAATAGCTACAACTGCCCATCAAAAGCCACCTAGAATATTCGTGCTCTCCTCAGCTCTGCCAGAACACTACATTCAATAAAAATATCTTCTGACCAGTAACACAGCTGCACTCTCAAGTCCAAGCCTATCAAAAAGCAACCTGCTGGTCTATAAAATAACCTTTGAAAAACCACAGCTCCAGCATGCAGGCAAACAAAAGATAAGCAGGGGGAAAAGAAGTCTCTTCCCTTATCTCAGCTGGATAGTCACACCAGCAGCTCCTGCAGTGCTACAGCACAAACACTGGGTGACAGGATTATTGCAACGGGAAACGTACGGGCACAGGGACAAGGCATGAACTGATCCAAGCCTGCAGGCAAAGAGAAGGCTTTCGAATGGACGGATAAAAGAACAAAGGAAAGGTGAGATACACACAGCCCTGCACACCCCCGAGCTGTGTCGGTCACCGGAACCTTCCGAGCCCCCAAAGGAACGACGTAGCATTTTAGGCTGATGAAAGATCTGTGCTGCACTCCATGCTGAGGGATAAAGAGGAGATAAAACCTCACATCCACAATTAAAATGTGAAGAAAATGAGGATCATTTATTCCTCTCCCAACACCAGAAGTCCAAGCTACTTCCTTAAAACAAGAACTCTTATTTCCCAAACGCCTGCTACCATCTGTCAAACACTTTTAACCGTTCTTAAGAGGCTTCTTACACTACTATGTATGTTACATCTGCAACAGATTTTCTTGTTGCAGAGTACAGATGGAATAAAGCATTGTTTTATAACAAACACAGCAAAACACTGTGTACAATCCAGGACCAGATGCACTAAATAAAATGCTTCTGACTAATGGATCTGCTGCTCATCAGTGCCCTACTAAACACACTGTTTCCTAAACACCACTTGCTCAGTCCAAAGTCTGCAGACCTGCACATATGCCTTCCTTTTCAAAGTTGATGCCAGTCCTCAAAACATCAGATCTCTCCCCTCTGCTATGATATTACAGAAAGGAACTAAGTGCTGAATTAAGTGGCGATTCTCCCTCTGTACTCTGCTTTCCTCAGACCCCACCTGGAGTCCTGTGTGCAGTTCTGGAGCTCCCAGCACAGGAAGGACATGGAAGTGATGGAGTGGGTCCAGAGGAGGCCATGAAGATGCTGAGAGGGCTGCAGCAGCTCTGCTCTGAGGACAGGCTGAGAGAGTTGGGGATCTGAAGCCTGGAGAAGAGAAGGCTTCCAGGAGACCTTAGAGTAGCCTTCCAGGATCTGAAGGGGGCTACACGAAGGCTGGGGAGGGACTATTGACAAGGTCTTGCAATGCCAGGACAAGGGGCAATGGGTTTGAAGTGGCAGAGGGGAGATTTAGACTGGATATTAGGAGGAAGTTGTCTGCAGTGAGGGTGGTGAGACACTGGCACAGGTTGCCCAGGGAGGTTGTGGCTGCTTCCTGCCTGGAGGTGTTCAAGGTAGGGTTGCAGGAGACCATGAGTGCCCTGTGCTAGTGGGAGGTGTCCCTGCCTATGGCAGGGGGTTGGAACTAGATGATCCTTGAGGTCCCTTCCAACCTTACCATTCTGTGATTCTGTAAGTGAGACAGATCGCTGGAAATGCATGCAGCATGCAGCCTGCAGCTCACATCAGCAGGCCAAGAGTTAGTTTTAAGATAAAGCTGCATGCTCCTTCAACTGTGTCTGAACAAATGCGAGCTTCTTAGGTGGAGAGACCATCCCCATGAACATAATTTAGAAAAACACTCCTGAAGTGATGCAGATTCCCCAAATCTAGGGTCACAGCAAAGCTACAAAGCACCTACATCATCTCCTCTACTAATTTCCAGTGCCAAGAAAGTAAGTGTTAATTTCTCAAAGTACATTATTTTTTTCTACTTTCTGATCACAGTGAGCCCTTCCAATACCTAGGTAACTTGCGAATGTCATATCAGTTTCAACACCTGCTCACACGTTTTCAGGAGAAGCAAGAGGCTCCAGCTGTAAACTCTGAGCATGATTTCACTCTGCAGAAGAACTGCAGGCAGCAGAGGGGAGCAAGCAGTTAGAACAGAGAGGTTACAAACTTCACCCAAAACTCAAGACAAAAGCAAAAGAAGCAACAAAATCCACATACAGCCCTCAAAAAGAACTTTGGGAGCAACTTCTTTTGTTGTGGTTTTGCTTGGGTTTTTTTAAGCACAAAACAAAACAAACACACCACTAAGGCTGTGCTCATGGCCTCTTGCATCTTAAGAGTTCTATTTCTGAACTTACATTACCATCAACTAATTGCTCTAATAAAACCCTAGAAAGTTGCTCTGTTTTGATCATCAGTTTCTTAATTTGGCATCACGACCACAGCAGAATCAGAGGAAAACCCCCAGACAGTTCAGCCAATGCAAAATTTAACATACAGAAGTAGCATCTCTTATTCCTCACCAACTCACCCACACAGCCTAGGTGAAGAACTGTGCTGCTTCATTTCCTGCAGAATCAGGGACTTATGAACACCTGCTTCAGAAGGCTTTCAGCTCCCCTCCTCCCCAGCAGCACCCCTGCAGCAGAGCAGCACACTTGATGATAAACCACAACTGACCTAAGATTTCCACACTAGTCTGGGGGATGGATTCACTAACTTCTGTGTTTGTATAGCTTCTATCACATCTCAAGTACTGAAGGAAAAACCCCCACACTTTTAGTAGTAAGACTATCCTGCTTCCCAGGAAACAGATGCTGCTCGCTCTTCACCGAGGGTCCTTCTCTGTCTTCCTTCACCATTTACTGTTTTGTTGAATATTAAAAGTTGTTCTTCTGTGTTTAATTACAAATTTGGGTAGCTTTGTGTGGGTTACTCAAAAAAAGAAAAAGAAACCTCTCTTCTTGGCCCATCAGGAAATTTTAATTATATGATGGTATGTAATTATTTGACAGACAACCTAAACTGACAGATATATCACAGCATGGGGAGGGAAGGGAGAAAAAAACCCTTAGGAATCTCTCATGTAGGTTTTGGGTATCAGCAGTTGTGGGAATGCTGTGGGAGACAGGTAGTAAACAGTCATCAACAAAGAGCTTGACACAGGTCATTGAAACTTGGCCCAGTGCTCTCTGCAAGATTTACTGGACAGAGAGGGAGGTGGGAGATAACTTCACAGAACACAAAACATCATTTCTTCAACTGGGCAACTGCACAAATGTTTCTCTGAAAGCAAGAGCAGACAGAAGAAAAAGGACAAGTACTGTATCACCTAAGACCATCCCTGATCACCTCAACAGAATTTTAAAAAACAATCAGAAAAAAAGAAAAAAAGAGCAATCGTCAAAGAGCATTTCCCCCCTAATTTCAGCACTTTATTTCCCTTTGGAGTAAAAGATAATACAGTAGGCAAAAGCAAAACAACAGGAGCATGCCAGTCTTCTGTCCTAGTTCAATTACGTGCATGGAGTGTCCAACATTTCTTCCCACAGCATCACAGAAACACTCAGGCTGGGAAAACCCCTCAGGATCACCAAGTCCAGCTGAGAACCCTACTCTACAAGGTTCACCCTAAACTGTATCCCCAAACACCACAGCCAAAGGACCTTTAAACACACCCAGGGCTGGTGACTCAACCCTTCCCTGGGCAGCTCATCCCAGTGCCTGAGCACTCTCTCCATGAAAAAAGTTTTCCTAAAGTTCACTCTAAACCTACCCAGTGGCAGCCTGAGGCCATTCCTTCTTGTTCTATCATTCATTACCTATGAGAACAGATCAGTACCAGCCTTTCCACAACATCATTTCAGGTCATGAAAAGATTCCTCCTTATGTTGTAAAAGTTAACAAGCTTCAACAAGAATTTACAAAACAAAGTTTGAAGTACACCAGCAGCTCACAATAATTGTGGACAGAAAAACAAGAGCTGGACAACCCTTTTCTAAAAAGTCCTATTTTAACTAACTATACTGAACAACATGTTTAAAAGGAGTTCCTTCCCTGTCCCACAATCACAGCAGAAAAAAATATCTTCATTTCTAGGTCTAAGCTTTATCAGCCTTGATAAACTTAGGTTACTTACAGCATCTTCACAACTCCACAACAGAAAAAAGAACCCAAGAAGCCCGTAAGCGATTCCGATCACATCCCACTCTTTTCTCAACTACTTTAGATCTTGAAGCAGGCTGCCTTAAATCAGCTTCTAGAAAGCAGGGCTCTAAGGCAGAGTTTTACTAACTCACATAGTCACAAACCAAACTACTTCAAAGGTCACGAGTTCTGATGACAGGTTAGTGTAAGGTTGAATCAGTTTGCAGGGCAGTCTGAAGTGAAGCAGCACGCAGAGAGTTTGGCCTGCCCCTTCTGCAGCTACTTGACAGCTGACAAGTGAGATCACATTCTGCTCCCTTCCTACCCTTCCTTTGAAACTAGAGCTGCACCAGTGCTGCACTCCGGCCAGCCGCAGAACAGACCCGAGAAGACAAGCAGGGAGCAACATTCCATCCACACTGCTGCCCTGATGTTCCTTCTGCACTAGCAACTGCCTACCAACCACTCTCTCTTCAAAACTTGGGGCAGTGTTAAACAACCAGCAGCACAGCTTCAGCTGTCGTAACACTCAATGAATCCAATCGATTTGTATTCCATGCAGTCAAGCTAAAATGGCTTGAAGCAAAGAAAGCTTCCAGATGAAAATCTGCAGTATGAAAAGCCTCCTGCCCTCAGCCCCAGGGCATCTGTTTTGTTTGGGGCAGTAGTTAATGGGGAGCAGTATCTCACCTTAGAAACACCTTCAGTGCCACAAAGGAACCGACCGCTTCCCTCCTTCAGCATTTCTCTAACATGCAACTTACAAGGACTTCTTAGAAGCAAACATCTGAGGCTCATCTGAATTACCACGGAATTCTTTAAGCAAATGCCTCTGGAACACACAGATCCTTCTTGGCCCCAGTCTGTATCACTAAGACCAGCCCTCAGGAACCTCAGTCTCTGGAAGTAAGGGAGCAGAACTGCAGTGGAAGGGGACACTCCACTAGTCAGTCAGGACTGGGTTAGAGATCATTCATGTCAACTGAAGACACACAGATCCGTGGGCCCTGATGGGTTGCATCCATGAGTGCTGAGGGAACTGCTGATGTTGTTGTTGAGCCTCCCTCCATCATTTCTGAAAAGCCACGGAGAGCAGCAGAGGTGCCTGACGACTGGAAGAGAGCAAACGGCACTCCAGTCTTCACAAAAGGCAAGAACCAGGCAACTACAGCCCAGTCAGCCTCACCTCCATCGCTGGAAAGGTGATGGAGCAGCTCATTCTGGAGGCCATCTCTAACCACATGAAAGAAATGAGGGTCATCAGGAGTAGCCAACATGGATTTACCAAGGGGAGATCTGATTGACTAACCTGACAGCCTTTTATGATACCATGACCAAATAGGTAGGCAAAGGTAGGGCTGTGGATGTCATATACCTTGACTTCAGCAAGGCTTTTGGTGCCGTGTCCCACAACACCCTCATAGACAAGCTCAGGAGATGTGGTATAGATGGTTGGTCTGTGAGGTGGATGGAAAACTGGCTCAACGAAGAAAACCCTTGGAGTGCTGGTAGGCAGCAAGTTCTGCACGGGCCAGTAATGTGCCCTTGTGGCCAGCAGAGCCAATGGCAGCCTGGGGGGAATCAGGACAAGTGTGGCCAGCAGGGCTAGGGAGGTTCTTCTCGGCTCTGGTGAGACTACACCTGTAATACTGTGTCCAGTTTTGGGCTCCTCAGTTCAAGAGAGACAGAGTCCTGCTGGAGAGAGTCCAGGGGAGAGCTATGAGACTGGGGGAGTTGAGCATCTCCCCTGTGGAAAGAGACTGAGAGCCCTGGGGGTGCTCAGTCTGGAGAAGAGAAGGCTGAGAGGGGATCTGAGCAATGTCTACAAACATCTGAGAGGTGGGTGTCAAGTGGAGGGGGCCAAGCTCTTTTGGGTGATGCACAGCAATAAGACGAGGAGCAATGGATAGAAACTGGAACAGAGAAGGTTTCACCTCAGATGAGGAGAAACTTCTGTACAGTGAGGGTGGACAGAGCCCTGGAGCCAGAGGGGTTGTGGAGCCTCTTTCTCTGGAGCCTTTCCCAACCTGCCTGGATGTGTTCCTGTGCGAACTGCCCTGGGTGATGCTGCCTCAGCAGGGGGATTGGACTAGATAATCTCTGGAGGTCCCTTCCAGCCTCTCAGGTTCCGTGACTGTGACCCACTCTTCTGGGAGACAGCTATTTATAAGGCCTGCTGGTGAGGATGCAGAAGCGCAGCTGGCAGCAATACGGGACCGAGGACAACGCCAGGGATTTGGGTTTCACTGCTCGGGGCAGTGCTCTATCCGAAGAGGGAAGGAGGTTACTGACAAGCAGCGAAGCCAAACCCTAGCTACGTCCGGCGCTTAACCGCTTTCAAATCGCGGCTTGCCGATCCCCGCGGGCCCGGGGCGCAGGCGAGGAGGGTAGCAAGAACCAGCCCCTCGCCAGGTGGCTCAAACGTCCCGAGCCGAACCGCGGGGCCCCACGGTGGCGCTGCCGCTCTCGGACCCGAGCTTTCGCGCACCGCTAGCACCCCCCGCACCGTCCGGCCCGCCCGCGGCATGCCGAGACCGCAGCTTCCCCACGCCCCGGTGCCGCCAGCGCCGAGTCGACCCAGAGCTTTACCACAGCCACCTCCCGGGCGGGGGTAAGGCTGGGCCTCTATCGGAGACCCCGAGGGGCTTCCGGCGCCCCGCTCCCGTCCGGCAGTCGGCGGGGAGGCAGCACGCAACGACACCCTGTGACGCGACGCCACCACCCTCTGCCGCCGCCGGGGACCAGAGAGGCATCACGACGCTTGCCTCGTCCCTAGCCGAGACCTGTGCCCCGTGCCCCACAGCCGCCGCTGCGGCACGGGAGGGGACTCCGGCCAGTGCCCGCCGGGGCAGGGACCCCCGCCCTCTCTCCGGTAGAAATGCGGCTGGCGCAGAGACCTCGCTTACCTCTTCCCGCTGCCGGATCCGGCGGGAGGCGCGGCACGGCACGGCCGGTGCAGTTACAGGCAGGCAGGGC
>VWZE01022424.1:0-15454 GCA_013396675.1 Eubucco bourcierii
GCACCCTGCCAAGGAGATCCCTGAAGAGGCTGAACAGCTTAAGACTAGCTGAACCTAAAGAAAACCAGATCTTGCCATTTTACTGCCTTCTTTCTGCTTTGTTTTTAGGGAAGTCATGAGAAGGTGTACATGCTCAGCATTTTAAAGGTCAGCCCTTCACTCAGCCCTTTATTCCATTTTGTTAATTATTGCAGTTAACCTTACCAGAAAAGTTGAACAAGTCGCTCACGGCAACTGTACCTCCTGCTTCAACTGGAATCAGTGAGTTGTTTCTTGATCATGACACTAAGCTTGCTCTACTTCTCATAGTTTAAACACCTGAATCACATTGTCAGGAAGATGCATCTTCCTGTCTGGGGCTGTAGAAAAAGGTAAAATTGATGAAACTGTTCTATCCAGAGAAAGGCAAGCTGGCAGGAATTTAGAGAGTACATTCTGAGTCTCACTTCTTGGACTAAAGGACAACAAATATTTTTGTTGCTATCATGTTGCACAGCAGTTTTCTTATTTCTCCCCCGAACCCAAGCTCATCCTATTTGTGTAACAAATAGGGATTGGAAAATATTTACAAGAAAGCACCTGACTTCTGAATCTTTAGTTTTACTGGTTAGCTTCCCCTCCCCCTCACCCTGTATGCTAAATAATTTAGCGGCATCGGTTGCTCCTTAATTGACCCAGGAACTTTTCTGTCTTTATGGTACAATAGCACAGTTTCAAAAGGAGTAGTAAGCAGGATCATATTTTATAACACACTGTTATTGATAGAGAAGTTTGTAGGGTGTGAGGAGCTGTCATCCTTAATGCAAGGAAATGTACTCTTGTCTAAATACCCCATGGGTAAATCCATTGTTGAGCTGACTACTCTGAAAAAGCCAGAGAACATCACCTTCTTTTCCAGAAAGCTTTTAAAAAAGATAACAGAAATGATTACAGTTTGTAAGAGGCCTGGTCCTACTAGAACATATGAACTGTGCTTTAGGCATGTTTACGGGATTAAGCCCTTTAGGGAACTTTGGCACCATGCAGCTGAGTTTCTGGATCCCATTAAGGCCTGGGTAGATCTGGGCATGCACACAATGCAGAGCTGCAGGTGCCTAGAGAACATCCAGGTCCAAATGTGGTGTGCCTGATGAGTTCAGATACTTTCAGAGTTACGCAGATGCTGGGTGGGGTTTGAAATGGGAGAAGGGAAGAAAATGAGTTGCAGTTTACATTTTAGATATCTAAAGAATATATAAAATTGTATTTCATGTAAATACACTTGTGTTCTTTTTTTTTAATATTTTTTTTCTTCTCATCAGTCCATTAAGTCTTTCAAATGCAAATATAAGAGTAGAACAAGATGGCCTAAATTCTACTTACTTGGATGGAAAAGATCTTGATTTATGCTGATGCAAATAATAGAAGAAGTTAGTCAAACAGCATAAATAACAAGCTATTCAGCACTCTCCCAAGAAATAAATCCCATCCCCCCGCCTCTGCCATAGGATAGTTAAGAATAAGTGAAGTAGATACTAAGTTTGGGGAAAAAAATTCTTTGTTTGAGAAAGCAAATAAATCAATGAACATCAGAGAATAATGAGAACCAGATTCCGCTAAGTTAATTTCTGGGATATATCAGGGCTTTGGCTAAAGTGTAGTATAAAATATTCATGATGCAAAAATTCTATCACCCATGGTAAAATGCATTTTACAAAAGAAGAAAAAGAAAAATTCTATGCTGTACATGGGGTCAATTCTTCTTTTGTTTTTGTGGGTTTNTTTCACATATGCATATATATATATATATATATATATATATATATATATGTATATGTATATATATATATATGCACACACAATCACGAACAACTTTGTTATTGTTGCAATGTTGTACTCTTTCTCAGGAGTCAGTAAATCAATCTGTTGTAATTGTAGCAACTATTTACTTTGCTATCTATGTGGCTAGACTTCCAAATTAAGCTTTTTTACCAACAGCGATTTTTTTCTGTTCTTGTGTAGTAAAACAGGTACAACCTGATAGCTGTGACGTGGCTTGGAGAGACGTTAACTGAATATGCTCTGTTTGCTTTCTTGCATCCTGACATAGACCAGAGATTTAGTAGAACAGTTAAGAGCCTGCTGCCCGTAGTCCTTGGAACTAGCTGAGCTGTGAAAGTAAGAAGAGCTGCATACATAGAATATGAGTATGGATATTTGGTCCTCAAATGTTACTGGTGGAAATTTGGCTCCAGGGAAGTGAGGGTGTGCCCATGTCTGTCAGTGTAAGCACACCCAGGATAATTGTCCATGTGCTGAACTTGTTACAGTCTCATTACACTGAACTGCTTCAGCACAGCCCTGTGTCTATGCTACTCTGTATTAGGTGTTGGACTCTAGCACAGCCAGAAGAAGAGCAGGTTTGCCCTTGTACAATAAAACAGTGCAATGTGCGGTTCATTTTGTTATGGACCAAGTGTGCCATGTACTTTTCTGAACAGTGCCCTGTGGGCTTTCTTTTTGTTTCTTGAGCAATGTCATTATTGGTCTAGCCTTTAGTCCTGCTGTAGGTAAAAACATTCAGTGTTTTCTCTCTGGCTACCAAAGGCAGGTCTATCTCCTTCATATTCTGTCCTACTTAGACTCTGGGCCTATAGATGAAAGTACAACTCCTGTGTAGGGCTTGTCACCCATAGAGCACATGAATCTCTGTAAAAAAGATGTATGACAAGTTACAGCATGAGAAACTGAGGCATACAGAGTGAATCACTCTAAGTCACCAAGCTGGTCTAAGAAGACAAGCAATTGGTTTTGAGGTAAATGCTTTGTCCTGTGGATGATGTTGCCTCTGAAGGGTTTGTATATGGTCTATGCATGATGAACCGTTCACTGACTGAAAATCCGGGCTGGAAAAAATGTGTGAAGTCATAGTCTATCTGACCTAGAGCTACATAAAATAGGGTAATATTCAATTATGTGTAATGTCACAATTTTTGTGTGTTTTAGCTGATTTGCCTTGTGAAAAACAAAACAAATCCAAAGAGTCAAAATCCCCACCCCAAACCAACAAACAACCCAACACCACCACTCTGATTTTTTTCCCATGCATTTCAGAATTCTTGGGGTTTTAAAGTTAATTTTGCTGATCTTAGAATGAATTTTTAAATATACCCCCACTCTGAGTATCCTTCTAAACCTCAGGGTCAGATGCTACCAATATGAAACAGCAAGGTCTTACAAAAGCCTTGGATTAGCATGTATATTTCCCAGGTCTGTCTGTGGCATTGCAGCCTAGTTTACTTACACATCTTCAGGCTGGCTAACAGCTTCCTTAATGAATGATCAAGCTGAAATCAGTGTGTTTGCATATGAACAAGAGAGTAAAATATTCAGTATCCCTGCCTGAACTGGAAAGTTAACCTAATGCTCCAGGGTGAATTGTCTATCTCAAAAGATGAAAGTTTTGAGGACACTGGCAATCTGTGAGCATTTTCATCTTATTTGCAAACATGCTTAAGAAAGCACATCTCTCAGCTTTACTGGGTTCTTCCTAAGAATCAGCCTCAAGCACAGATACATTTTTTTAAAGCAGAAATGGTAATTTGAGGTGGAAAGCGCCCTTTCTGTGTAAGATGCACTGTCAAACAAGCTCCAAACCTCAAATGTCAGATCTTGAACCAGATATGCATCTCTAATTCCCTAAAGGATTTGTTAGTAGAGGAGGGATTGGACAGTACTAGGTCAGGAGTTCTGTCTTGGCCCAGCATGCAAATAAATTCAAGGCATAAAATTTGGATCCAAATTTCCCCTAAAGTTAATTGGGGTTTGGACTGAACGTTCCATTTCTAATTATGACTCATATTAATAACATTGGGGAGTGTGACTTTTTTTTCCAAAGTGCTCAGCATTGCTCTTATTTTCAAGCTGTTGAAAACTAGGGTAAAATTCTTATTTTTAATGCAGAGCAAAAAGTCCGAACTGAACACTTAAGAAAATCTCTTCTACCTACCATCCCTACTTGTTTCTTTCCACCACCTCTCCTCCTGCCCAAGTCAATGTGTTTAGTGCATTGTCTGTAAAAGTTTCAAAGCAGTAAAATGTACCATCCATTAAAAATCTCATTTCTGTGGTTTTGATAAAAAGGAAGTTGTTTGAGGAGAGTGTTGTTTCAGTGATAGTACGGTAGCTAAAGAGATAACGTTTGCAGCAAAACCGTTGGAATACAAATCCATTTCAGGAGGAAGATTCCTACCTATATAATACTAGCTAAGAGATATTGGTTTATGTTGTTCTAATGAAGTCTTGTACATTTCAATGGGGTAAGTGAAAATAGTTTCCTTCAAATTTGCTTATGACTGAAAACTGAAGAGAAGGAGTACTCATAAATTTTTAAAATAGAAGAGGATTTGAAGAAAAACTGATTTTTTTTTTTTTTTTTGGTGTGTGTGTCAAGAAGGAAACTAAAATGAACAGGCAAAGGTTTTTTGCATTCAGGTTTTCAGAGGAACATTTGAGGTAGGGGGACAGTGGTGTGTGTTCTTCTTACTCTTTTATTTGGGGAAGCTTGTTTTGCCCATTCTGTTGGAAATATTCAATATTCCAAATCAACTTAAGTTACAAGTGCTGCCAGAAAACTTCATACACTGGAAATCCATTAGAAATTCCTTAATTTTTTTCTTTGAATGTGCCAGTGCCAGCGCATTACCAAAAAAAAAAAAAACAAACCCCAAACTGACCAAACAAACAAACAAAACCCAGCCAAACCAAACCAAACCAAACAAAAAAGAAATTGAGATGATTTATCCCGGTGGTCATGACTTCAAATAAAGTAATGCTGCTAAAGGCCTCACTGAGTACCATAGACAGCAGTGAAATTGAAAACAAGAATGTTTTGCGATAGCTGTTTCAAGGACAACTCAGGTGATGTGCTCAGACTCCTGCAGGGTGGTGGTGCATGAAGGAACCAGCAGAGCAAGTTAGAAAATAGACATTTCTGCAGTTCCCCTGCACTATTCTACTGTGATACAGTGTGTCAATGTGATTATGCACATATTTATCTGTGTGTGCACTAGGAGTTGTCTAAAGGAAGGTGTAAGGAATGGTGTCTGTATCCTCCATCTCTACTCAGTTGAACACTTTTTCTAACTCATGAGCTTCTGCATGCAAAAGGTTATACACGAATTTTAATGCAACCTACTTATGCGCTTTATCCTATGGTTTATCAAGTGGAAAGCTGCACATGAGCTGAGGTGAGCTGTTCAACACAAAATTTACGCTGACATTTAAAATCAGCAAAGTTTGCTGTAGCCCTAGAGGCTGAAGCGTGAGTGCACACTTCATATAATCTGATCCCAAGCACCCACCAAATTAGAGGTTAAAAGTATTGTATACATTGCTACCACTTACCACATCAACATTTCAGATATGTGCATGTGATTTAAGTGCAGATGACCTGGAGCTTGCTGATGTTGTAACTTAAAAAGGAATCAGACTGTGTGCTGGTTAGAGCAACAATGAGAGCATTGTAACAGTCTTGCTTGAGCAGCCATTAAGACATCTCCAGCACACTGTTGTACTACTAAAATGTAATTCCCAGGAGACAATAATCCTAGACCCCTCAGCTGTGAATCATGGGCAGTAAATGGCTGACAGGCAGATTAACAATGGGGTCTGTGGGCAGTCTGACATTGTACAGGTGTGTATCATCACAGTAAAGTAATTAACAGTTACTTAAAGAAATGTAAGTTTAAGCTCGAAAAACCTGTTAAGAAACTTCCTAAGTGGACTGCTATGGTTTTTGGGTTTGGTTTTGTTTTGTTTTTTTTTTTTTTATAAGCCCCACTTATGTTTTATGACCAGGTAAAAGGACTGTAGACCACAAATCCAATCTAAAAGTAGATCTGCAATCAATACCTCTTCTATCAGTACTAGGCTGCTCCATCAACAGTACTATTCTATAACCCTGTGATATGATCCTGACTCAGAATTTAAAGTGATTCAACACTGCATCTGATCCCTACAAAGAAAATTTTTAAAAAATAAATTCTTCTGTAATTTTAACATTTTACCAAAGAAAATGCTAAGAAAAATAATGGTTAAGAAATATAAATAATTTATTAGGAAAAAGTAATCCATGAATATTTGTAGGAACACACATTTATGTATTTGTGTGTATATGTGCATATATACGTGCGTATGAATATGTACTCACACATATGTAAGCCAGGAAGTCCACCTGCTACATATCTACACACTTTTTTGGATAGTACTTGATTATTTGGATAGCATTGGAGTTATTTGGGCAGTGAACAAAGGCCCAATATGTATGACGAAGCAGTGGATGGGGGGTTTCAGCAGGGACTGAAACTTTAGCTGAACTAACAAACAGTAATGGGAGAAGATAGAGTTCCTTCAGCATTTCCTCTTCTCTTTCTTCCCTCTCTTCTAGTAAATCCAAGTCTGGCATATACAGCAGATAAAGAGTTTTACATGTACAATTTTATCCAAGGTTCTATATAGAAGTAACAGGATAATCTGGTTAATAAATGTCTGATTCGGTCCCCTACCTTCAAATGTCTGGCTGAATTCCTTCTACACATTAAAGGATTATCCCCAAAGAATCAGTATTCTGCCTGCCTGGGTCGTCCTGTGCAGGTTTAACAGCATTTTTCCTGGTGGACAGATTTGGGCCTGGTGATCAAACTGGTAATAAAATATGAAGAAAGTTTATTTGTTAAAGAATTATTTCTCTGCAAAATGTCATTTGCGTAACTGTTTTAAAATATGAAGAACTATCTCCATCACTCCATACCTGGTTACAGGTCTTGCAATTTCTGAGAAGTAAGGTGGAGTTGTTCTTACATGATACAGCGTGGGTCCCTGGGGTTTGATGGACCTATAGCTCCTGTGTGTTTGCTGGTAAATGCGAGGGCAACACTAGTATTGAGGGCAACGTCGTTTGTTTCAACACAGTGGCAACGTGCTGATGTGCCTACAAAGGCACATCACTGTGGAACAGTGGAAAGTCTTTCCACTGTTTGGCTTCTCTCTTCTCCCATTCTCATAGATGAGAAAGTTCTAAGAGTCATGGGCCCTGTAGCACTGACAATTCCTTTCTGTAAATTGAAACCAGACAGGTTCTCTTGTATTTCATACATGGGACACATGGATTCTTCCTCCTCTGAGATGCAGTATTCTTGCAATGGGTATGCTGCAGAGGCTTCTGCGTTGTCACAATAGGACAGTGCTCCTGCTTTGATTCTTGGCATGCAGAAATACTCCTATGGAAAGTGTTTCAACATTCAGGACTACTTCTTTTGCTGCTGTGGGAGTTGAACCCTGAGAAAATCTGGCACACTTGTTTGGACATTTTTGCATTAATACATTTACTTCAAAACAGTATTAGTATGAGCATATGTTTGTTTTATAAAGTCTTAATATCATCCAAAAGAAAATGCTTTGGAACCATTACACAGACACATGTCACTTGTGTACTTTCCAAGCTCTCCATGCACATTTCATAGTAAACCTATGCATTCTATATTAGACCTTATTCTGGCCATCCATCTTAGTACAATCTCATCTTTCCCTTAGTAAGATTTTGATTTCATTTAATCTCCTTTAATTCAGGAAAATTTTCACTGAAGCCAGAGTAGTCTCTCTTTGTAAAACAAATGCACATTAAAAACTTAAACACTAATTCACCCTATTACATCCTGTTTAAGGGACTGAGAAGCATTACTGGCAACCATTATGTGATGGTTTGGGAGTTCCCCACTCCCCACACTTTGTAAAATGACCCAGACTAGAACTCAGCCAGCTGGAAGTTAAGGAATGAAGCTGTATTTACAGCTTAGCACAATGTACAAGCAGATATATACACTATATTCAAGAATATTTACAGAAATACACAAGTTAAAGGTAATACAGGAACACAATCCCCCTCCCAGAAATCAGAGGCCCCAGGAGGAGCTCCCAACCACCCTTCCACCTTCTCCCCACCCCTGTACCTTACCTCAAGGTTTGCCTTATGCGCAAGGTGAGCTTGGAGGATTGGCCAGGGGGGTTAGAAGAAAAGTGATTAGTGAGATTATTCAGCAGAGAGGAGAAAGAACCAGAAGCTGCTAGATTGAGATGCTGTGCCCCAGAGAGAGACTGACTGCTTTATCTAATGTTTTGAGGAGTTCTCTTAAACATCTCAGTAAGCCAAGAGTGAACTAGACATCACCATGTTTTCCTTTCACAGCCTATAGTGTAATTTTCTTTATTAAAATATTCCAATTAGCCTCAAACCAGCACACATGAAAAAGCATTGCTATTTTTGTTCAAAGTAGATATGGTAATTTATGTTAGAAGTTCAGATCTTCATCTACAGCAGATTTCGCTTTACCTGTCTAAATCTACCAAGGAGTTGTATATTTAAAATAAACTATGCCTTAGATTTCACTCAGAGTCAAAGGAAAGATAGAGGCTCTTCCGGTTTTTAGGATCCCATCCAATCAGACAGATATGTGCATCATCCTTGTGCTGGGTTAGCACAGCCCAGTCTCACAAGTCGCCCTCTCTACACAGTGCAAAAAAAAATCCTCTGGGTTAAGATGCTAAGATGCAAATTTCCTTAGCCTATTTGCAAGAAAGCCCAGAAAAACACAGAAGCAGCAGCAGAAGACAGTGACCTCCCCCGCCCACTAACACACAGCCTACCCAGAGGAAAAGGCCAACAGCCCAAATCCAGCAGCAACTGGAAAGGCAACTGGAGCAGGAAGCCTCTCATGTTGCAAACTGAATTTCAAGCTCCAGCCAACACTTTCGTTTTGAAGCTGACATGACAGCAGCATGATATTGAATGTCAGCAGCAGAATCAACTCAACTCATGCCTAATTATCCATAATATAATAGAATTAGTTTATTCAATCAATGACCAGTCTTAGGAAACACACTGAAATGCAGTATATACTATAATGTGTGATTAATATATAGTTTTAATATGCCTTGTGTTATTTTTACATTATAAGAATAATACAAGCAGGGAATCAAAATATTTCTGAATTGTCAACATTCCCAACTAATCCAGATTTGGCCACAAAGTTTGATGCATGCCTTAAATTTTTTGCTAATCAGGTAATTGATAGCATTTGCAATTACCAAAAAAAAAAAAAAAAAAAAAAAAAAAAAANGAGGAAGAGGGATACTAGTTACCACTAGCTTATTCAGAAGCAAGAAGGCTCAAAAAGATGAAATCTGATCAGATTAAATAAATACTTGCAAACTTTCAGGTTATCATTTTCAGACAAAAATGTCTCTAATGTTAAGGGATTTAGGCCAAAGGCTTTAGAAGTTGCTATTCTTAAAGAAAACATAATTTACTTGATTTTTTTCCAACTTGAATGTCATGAACCAGACATACATAATTATATTATTTGTCTTATGCAAGTGAACAAGAATAAATTAAAACTGGACATGTTGCAACAGGGCTGTTGACATTATATACAAAGTCTGCTTATTGTCATAAGATACTCTTAACCTTTAAGCCAAAATCTTTCAAAACTATTAGTGTTAAATCTAGCAGCTGTTGTCAGATTTTTCCTTTTCTCTGCTTTATGCATTGTGCTTTATTTGAAATGTTTGTTATATTTGTGAATATAGCTTTCTGCAAGCTGTGCCTTGAAAGCTCAAGGGATTAAACGAGTAGGTTGCGCTGGTTCAAAGGAACAAAAGTTAACAAATTAAAAGAAAACTTTCTAAAATGAATATGTAAACCAGTAAAATATTTAGCTGTATTTGCATTGGATAGTTTCCTCTATATAAAACAATATAGACTGCTTAAATAAATGGGGCTAAGGGAAACTTATTTCTACTGTAAAGTTTATTAAAGCTTTAGGAATGATGGCCTCGATCCTTCAAACGCTTACATGTTTAACTTAGAGGCATGGAATAATCTCATCCTGGCAGCACTAGCCAGCCCTCACAGCTTTGTCCTCCAGCAAGACAAAAAACACAGAGGGCATCCAAATACTGGAAAAGGAGGTAAGGGTTTCCCCTGTGCTTCTGTGTAGCTCTTGCCTGAATATTTAAGCCGCAGTCTAGAACCTGTGTTTCCTGGCTGTTTGCAAATAGCAAATAAGTCTACATAGATATTACTACAAAAACAGACTCCAGTGACAAAAATCTCAAGAGTTCATATAAGTAGAAGGACAAGTTGGCAAGTTTTGGACTATAGAAGTATTTAATTTTGGAAGAGATAATCACCAGGAAGATGATGGCAAATACCACGTGTCTTATACATGTGGTTTATCATATGCTGTTTTATATCACCCTATGAAATGGGTTTAGATCTGACACAGGTCAAAGTGAGACTTCTCTACAGCTGGGGCTGTGCCTTGAAGCACACTGATATCTTATGCACCTATGCCTTTTTGAGGGCTCAAGTTACACCCCTATCTAATTTGGCACTGTATCATGTTGGTGTATTGGCCATGCAGGGATGACTCAGAAAAATGTCCAGGTGTTTGTCAGTATAAAGACCAGAAATGTCACATGGAGTAGACCTTTCTGACTGCATTTCATACAGGCACTCTCATGACCAGTGTGAGAGGTGACATGGTGAGATGAAGTAAAAAGCAAGGGGCTGGGATAATTCCATCTTGTTATGATAAGGTGGTTTAAACCTCACCGGCATGTTTAGGCCCTGTTTTTCATTCACATGAAGTTTAAAAAACAATTAGAACACCTTTTTGGAAGGGATCATTGATTCAATAAGCACTTCCATGCAAAAAAACCCCAAACTATGAGCAAATGTGGAGTATGAATTTGTTGTATCACTTGAGAAAGTTTTGGTTTTTTGCAAGAATTCAAGAAGGGGAAAAAAAAAAAGTAGGAGAATGGTGAGCCAAGGGACTCCCAGAGGTGATAGAACTGCATGTATGAAAGTAAGATCTCTTTCTTGTCAACAAGCTAGCTGAAGGATTCCTGGAAAGGTGGGGGAAAAAAGAAAATGTAATCAAATTCTATCTTCTTATTGAGTATTCCTGAGCTCAGCAAGGTAGAGTGTTACACTTCATTTACAAACAGACAGGGCTCTATCAAAGAAATATTTATCTCAATCTGTTTTAAGAATTAAAAGATGTTTCAAGGTGCCAGATTTTGCTTTGCCAAATTCCCATTCCGGGTTAGAAAGGATGGAACTTTCCAAGAAATTTGCAGAGTTACGCAGTAAAACCAGAGAGAACTTGGTACCTATTGTTTTTTTCCACTTTGCTTTGACATTTCCAGCCAAACTGAATAATGTTCTCCCTGAAATTTATTTCTTTATAGATAGAATTATAGCTTGAGCTCCAAATGGCTGTTTGAGTCTAGATTAGAGTTTGAAGTACATATATCAGAACAGTCTTTACTATCATATGCACAAGTTTTTGAAGTTCCTTTCCAAACCTAAGTAAATGCCTTATATTTTTCTCCCAGGGGATAAACAAAACAAAGCAAAAGAAAGAGAATGTGTGAAAGGTTTAGATATCCTATGCAAGTCTTACAAATGTTGTCACTAGATCTAATCAGTCTAACCTACTGAGTACATGAAATTTAATATGGGATAGGTTTACAACTCTTTCTTGAACTATCTAGGCTATTATTCTAATGTAACTGTAAAAGAATTAACTTCTTACCTGACATCCACAGCCAAAGCCAAAGAATGTTAACTTTGCTCATTAGTCAGTCAGGATTTTCAATTTTTCTTACAGTCTTAAACATTGGCATATAATTACCAGGAAAGCCAAGCAGATTCTTGTTCAGTATATTCAGAAACTTGAATTCAGATTAAAAAAAAAAAAATAAATTCCAGGGAAAAAGGACAAAACGCTTAACTTTATTTTCTTCTTATAACTCTTACCCTCATTTTTCATCTAATTGGACAAACCTGTGCACCAGAGCCAATGTAAAAGAACTAGAGTAGTGCACCAGATCCAATACAAGTTCATTATTGCAATCTGCCACCTGGGAAGTACATCCTGCTGCTTCTTCTCAGTAGATCACTACTGTACACATTTCAGTGGTGCTATGACACCATTTGTGGCAAATAAGCATGGCTGTGTATTTCTATTCCTCACTACACTCTAGCAAAAATCAACTTGTCACATTGAGGTGTAGACAGATGAACCTGGAAAGAGCAGGTTCTTTTCTCAAAAGAAATCAATGAGCAAAGAGGTGTGGGAGCAAAAATTGTAACAAGTTAGGCACCACATTTTGTAAGTTCTTTGGGTTTGCTTAAAAGCTTGTTTTTAAATGCCAATATGAAGTAGGCAGGAAACCCAAGGAGACATGGGAGAATGGCGTTTGGAAGCTGTACGAGAGCAGGACAGAGATTCTACCACGCGTGGTCCATCTGTATGGAGGCAAGAATATGAACAAGCCCAAACATTCACAGCATCCTATCAGTACTTAGAGCCCTGGATTGTGCTTCATACTTGATGCACACATTGCCCCTGCCACCAGCAAACCATAATTGTATCCTGTGCACCAAAAAAGAAAGATGTCTGCAGTTCAGAAACTATCCTTCATGGGAAAAGAGGGAAACTGTAGCTAGGATGAATTTTATTTACTTACCCACCAGCTGGGCTGTGTTCTTATATACCAAAGATCCATGTGTGGAGAGGACCTTGGCTCCCTTGTGGACCAAAGGAAACCAATGGCTTTTATTTTATTGTAACAATTTCTGTAGCTTTTGGATGCCCTTCTCTTTAGAGAATGTGATATACACAGAGCGCCTTCCACTTGCCGATAGAGGCTGGGAAGGAGTAGGGTGAGGATCCCAATCAGTAGAATTTTGTTACATGTATTTGTTTGGATAATTTACTAAGGGTTTACTAGAATAATCCCATGGAGGGATTCACTGCTCTCTGTTATAACATGGACTGAAAGCTTGAGTTTGTTTGTAAAGCTCTAAAATGACTGTAGGCTGATGTGAGATACATTATTCAACAAGCTCACTGGTTAAAATGAAAAGCTTGTTTAGCAGTGATGAGCAGTGTTACTTTTATCACTTTACACAAACTGAAGTTTAGATTCAGCTTTCTGGACACAGGCAAGATTCCTGACCTCTGGTGTTCATGAGGCAAATCTGGGAGATGAAATACAATTCAGAACAGGAGATATAAGGAAATTGTTTACCTGGGTCAGAAAACAAAGGGGAAAAAAAAAAAAAAAGATACATTACAGAAAACATATGGTTGCTATTTAATTTATGCTTTATCATTTTTCATTCTGACATTAACATTGTTATGAGTGGGGTGAGAGCACTGTACATTGTACAATGTAATATAAAATGAGGGTTACCACTCCTTGCCAGAGGAAACGTGATTCAGAAACAATTTGGGGGCAATTGCAAGGTGACGTGGCACAGAGAACCAGAAGCTATTGAAACTTTAAACATCATTTCTGGACAATATAAGACTTGCTGCAAAATGACTTGTAAAAACATGAAAACCTTACTTTCCTGACCCCAGAGAATTAGAAATCTTTAAATATCAGTTCAAACAATGCCTCTTAAAGGGCACCACACTTTTTCATTGCCAGCTACCATTATTTTTAACAGTTTGTTAAACATACTGCAATAAAGAAAGATTAATGGCCAAGATATAACCCAAAAATGCAGAGGGCCACATTGAGATCCGTTACAAGCAGGATATCAGTGGTGAGGCATAAAAGCGGTATTTAAGCGGAAAATTTAGCCTCAAACATTCATGAAAATCAAAGTAGAAAATAGAAAGATAAAGTATGAAAACCATTTTATTAAGGAGAGTGAAAAATAATGATAAATTTTTGCTTTAGGAATTGAAGGACTGATGAAAATATTCAAGAATTAAGAGAATGAAGAAATGACAAAAGTATACTTACAAAAATAAATTTAGCAAGTATATTAATTTAGTATTTAATCAACAAAAGAATAAAAATATCTCTAAGCCACATTAAAATTATTTCTCTAGAAGCATACCTAATTTAAAAGTTCAGAAGAAAAGCAGTTCAAATAATGGAATATATCTCACAGTTGTTGCCGTCTAGATTTCATTGCCTATTTTAAGATATTTGCTTGTTGAAAATGGAGAGTGATAGATGCTTCTGCAGAAGGTAAACCAAACTATTACTGAATGATGAAAAGAATCCTGAAGGATGACTGCTTGAATGGCTACTCTTCCATTAGATGAAAAATACATGGTTTGCTTTTCTTTAGGAGCTTTGCCACTGATCTTCTTGATCAGTGGGGAAGAAGGTAAAATGTTTAATTTTTACATTGTAAAGGTTAACTCTTGCTCCAAAGTGTATCCAAAGCAAAGACATCAGTATTTTTTACTCTACTGTATTTATGGGGTTGATTTCATATTTGGACTGGTGATTTTTAAGAATACTAGTCTTGTCACCTGCAGGTGGAGGATGAGGAAGCTCACTCAGCTAAACCTAGACACCTTTTAATGTTTCATGACATTAGAAGTGAAAAACGCTCAAAATTATGTTAGTCTTATGTGCAATTGGAAGTCATACCTCTTGATATGTTCACGTTGGGTAAACTTCTGACTAACTAGTTTAGGTATTTTTAGAAATAGTCATTTTCTTTATTAAAATATTCCAATTAGCCTCAAACCAGCACAGGTGCTCACATTTATATCAATCAAATATCACTGTCACAAAGTATGACAGACTCTTCTGTTCTTCCCATTGTTTAGATTTTTCAAAAAGAATTGAAAACCAGTAATGGGAGTAAAATTATGTTCTGATTTAAATAAATAAGCAAGCAAACAAACAAATAAATAAATAGAGTTAGAGGTTTCAAGATTTTCTAGTGTGCACAGGGATAAAACCAGACCCTGAGTTTGCTTTCACTAGCACCGATATACATAGTGATCTAATGGTAGACATACTAGGATAATATCCTCAATCTCAAATCATAAGCTATTTTGATGCCTCGCTCTGGTTTTGGCCAGAACACCCTGGAAAAATTTGTTTCAAAACCCATTCTTTGTGTGAAAAGTTGAGATTTGTTCTAACATTATTTTCTGATGAAAAGCCACGCATTTCAATGAGAAGTACTCCAAAAGAGGGAAGCACCAAAAAAAACCCCCACCAAAAACAAACAAAAAAAAAAAAAACCCCCAAACCCAACCCAAAACAAACAACAACAAAAAAAAACCAAACAAAAAACACCCCCAGTGTTTCTGACCTTTTATCAATTTGAAATCAAATCCTATCAAACGTACAAGTAGAGAAAGAGAATTAAAGGCATAATAAGCAAGTTTGCAGATGACACCAAGCTGTGTGGCACAGTCGACTTGCTAGAGGGCAGGGATGCCATCCAGAGGGACCTGGACAGGCTGGAGAGTTGGGCCCAGGCCAACCTGATGAAATTCAATAAGGCCAAGTGTAAGGTCCTGCACCTGGGTAGGCACAATCCCAAGCACAAATACAGGCTGGGTGGTGAATGGCTGGAGAG
>VWZE01022424.1:15821-38951 GCA_013396675.1 Eubucco bourcierii
CTAGGGGGAGGTCTCCCTGCCTATGGTAGGGTGTTGGAACTAGATGATCCTTGAGGTCCCTTCCAACCTTACCATTCTATGATTCTATGATTCTATAAATGCTGGTGTACACCAGGCTCTAATGCTACCTAATGCTATCATCATGCTTGCCTTATAGCTCTTTAACTAATTCACAGACTGGAGAGCAAGACATTATATTCTCCCCTCCTCATCCTACCAAACCAAAAGAAAAACAAGTTTGTGGTTTCATGCCCTCTTGCTTGAGGTGTCTGAGTGCTTAAGTGAATGTACAGATAGCTCAGGATGTCTACAGAGAAGCAGATACATACAGTGCTGCAGTGCAATTCCTGTCTGCAGAAACTGGAGGATCTGAGCTTCCATTGTCCTGGATCTGCTTTGGAAGAAAATGATGGGAAGTCTCAGCACTGCTATGTCAATCCTTGGATTGTCATCAGCAATTGTCTGGCCACATCTGGAGTATTGTGTGCAGTTTTGGTCCCCGTTGTACAAAAAAAGGTGTGGAGAAGCTGGAAGTGTCCAGAGAAGGACTACAACAGTGGTCAAAGGAATGGAAGACCTGCCATATGAGGAAAGGCTGAGAGAAGGGGCTTTGTTCAGCCTTGAGAAGAGAAGCCATAGGAAGTTTCATATAAACATGAGGAAGAATTTTTTTCACTGAGGGTGACAGAACACTGGAAAAGGCTGCCCAGGGGGGTTGTGGAGTCTCCCTCTCTGGAGATATTAAAAATCCACCTGGACATGTTCCTGTATGAGGTGGTGCAGGTCATCCTACTCTGACAGGGGAGTTGGACTAGACGATCTTTTGAGGTTCCTTCCAGCCCCTGAAATTCTATGATTCTATGATTTAATGGTACCTTTCCAAGGTCTCCTTTGCATCTCTGAGGCCCAGAACATACTTTCATTATGAATTCTAAATTCTTCACAAAAGAAGATGACCTTAAGTGATGGAACTTCAAGAAAATAAAAAAAAAAGCAAATAGCATTGGGTTCATGTTAAGATCATGTGACTATTGAAATGTAAATAAGGGTCCTGATCAGATTTAAGTAACCATATAAAACCTTGTTTGAAACTGTTGACAGTTTTGTTTTTTCTTAACTGTAACATTTTTTCATTGTAAAATATTAGATATTATGAGACATTAAAAGTTATCTGAACAATAAATTATATTTGTGTATAAGTATTTAGATATTTGCCTATACACTTACTACACATGTAGTAAGCATGCAGGCAAAGGTACACAGACAGCAATTCTACGACATTTCCTATGTTTTCTGGTTTCCAGGCTGCTAAGAGTTATTTTTACTTTCAGAACTTCTGTTCACTATGAAAACACTGCAAACAGAACAAAGGGATGCATTTCAGTTCTCTTGAAGCTCATTGGACATTTATGGGTTGCTAGCCCAATGCTCCCACTTATTGTGACCAGTTAGATCTACTGTGAACATCCTGGTGAGAATAAAGCTGGTGTGTAAAACACAAAATCTCTGGATTGTCTGCTTTCCTCACAAACCAAACTAGCAATGGAGTCCCTGTCTGATTCAAATTTTAGCTTAAGAGAAATATTTTAACTACAATGAATACTGAAATTCTGCACTACTTGCTTTCAGTATCTTTGAATATGAGTACCATTTTGTTACAGTTTTTATTTTTGTATGGACAGTGATTGCAAAGATATTCAAAGTTTGTGTGTACAGTTCTGGAGCCCCCAGCACAGGAAGGACATGGAGCTGTTGGAGCGGGTTCAGAGGAGGGACACGAAGATGATCAGAGGGCTGCAGCAGCTCTCCTGTGAGGACAGGCTACAAGAGTTGGGGCTCTTCAGCCTGGAGAAGAGAAGGCTTCAAAGAGACCTGATAGTAGCCTTCCAGTATCCGAAGGGGGCCTACAGGAAGGCTGGGGAGGGACTATTTACAAGGTCCTGCAATGACATTACTAGGGGGAATGGGTTTAAACTGGCAGAGGGGAGATTTAGACTGGATGTTAGGAGGAAGTTCTTTCCAGTGAGGGTGGTGAGACACTGGAACAGGTTGCCCAGGGAGATTGTGGCTGCTCCCTGCTTGGAGGTGTTCAAGGCCAGGTTGGATGAGGCCTTGAGTGACCTGTACTAGTGGGAGGTGTCTCTGCTTATGGCAGGGGGTTGGAACTAGACGATCCTTGAGGTCCCTTCCAGCCTTTCCATTCTATGATTGTATGATTCTATGCTAATGAAATCATCTCAGTAAACCTAGTGGCAGAAAAACTACAGTACTGGTTTATTAAATCTGATATATTAATTGTGCTTAACATTATGGAATATCTGTAAATAATGCCTGAACAGAATCATAGAATCATAGAATGGTAAGGTTGGAAGGGACCTCAAGGATCATCTAGTTCCAACCCCCTGCCATAGGCAGGGACACCTCCCACTAGTACAGGTTACTCAAGGCCTCGAACAGTTGATACTTGAGTAATAATCCTTTAAGTAAATAGTAAATAATTTTTAGAGGTTATTATAAAATTAAAGGATCAATAACACCTGTGGCATTTGCAATAGTCCATAACAAATACTACTAAAGTATGTGATATGCTTCTAATATCTAGTATTCAATTACTAACCTCTGTACAAACCATTTATACTGAAGCCTGAATACAATGTTTTATTACAATATTAACTTAGTGATTTATTTTGTCATACTTATGTGGTTAATTTACTATATAAATCTTGCAACTGATCCTACAGTCTGCACTATAGAGAAATCCACTAAGAAGTCATAAAAGAGAAGTTCATCAGAAAAAGAATTGTTGAGTTGGGTGTCCTATTTTCTTACCTGAAATGTTTCAGCTACAATTTCTGTTTTTGTTACTGGGCTGACATTTTGAAGAGATTTATTAGGAAACTATCCTGAAGGTTATGCCCTTCAGAAACAAAGGAATGAAAACAGTGTTGCCTTTTTATGGGCCTTGTACACTGAAGAAGCTATAGCCCTGGTTTTGTTTCACTGCCAGTGTGAACTGCCAGCAAGTCAATAGTATGCAACTGTCTGGTAGGGATTCCTGAGGAGAAAGTGACCTCTTCAGATTTGAGGAGACTTAGAAATCTGCAGATGTAGAAAATTGTAAATTCAAGTGAAATTTTATAGATATATATACACATATACATGCATAAGGCTGTCCAGCAAGTTGAAGTATACTGCAAATCCTTTTTTTTTTTTACTTATGATCTCAAATGGGGCTCTCTGTAAATAAGCTGCAAAAATAGGAATTTTGTCTGTGTCTGTGAGGTCAAAATGTGCTTCTAGAGGCATTTTCACCACCCAACTTACTTTGCATCTTTGGTTCTTCCTTTTACTTAAGCATTAGAGATGGTGCCTCTGCTGATGTTTCACAGCACAACTAATTCAGCCATGCTAGTGAAACAATTCAAATGGATCACCTATTTCCTACTTCCATCTAGTCCTTTTCCACAGCAAAATTGAAGGTTACAGAGTTGTCTGGGATGTAAACTGCTCTAATGCAGCTTTCTCCTGTACCATTTTGGAGGAGATCCATAATCTTTTGCCCGAACAGAAGCGGTGGCTGCAAATTTAGTCTCCTCATACAGCCTTATAACCCGAGTACCAAGTGTTCTAGACTCTTCTCTATGCCCAGACATTGATTAAAATCTCTTCATAGTATTAAAGTCCTAATTCAGAAGAGTCTGAGATTGCTTAACTGAGGTATCTCCATAAAGGATGAAAAAGGAAAAAAAAAAAAAAAAAAAGAAGCAGTTAAAGTCCTGATGTAACTCAAGAAAATATCTGATTTTGACTCAAATGCAAATATTCTAAGTGATTCCCTTCAGGGCTAAGAAGAAGCTCCTTAGAGAAATGCAGAAGAAATACAGTTGTAATTTATAACTTTTAAATTGCAGGTCCAAATGGGTAGTTAGGAAACATTTTTATGATTTGGAAAACACCAATGTTTAGAACTTTGTGAAATGTTGTCCTCTATCTTATTTGTTTAATTTCTGCAATTGATTAAATACCATCCAGACAAGATGACAACCATAAGTACAGTAGCAAATAATAATATGATAAATTACAGAATTTTTAGAAATTTAAAAAGTGAAACAAAGCAAAGCTCATTTTCAATGTTGTATAACTCTGATTTACCAAATTGCCATTTTCTACATATCTCTCTTTCTAAGTACCAATAAAATTCCAGCTGACTTAAACTAGGTTATTAAGCATTCGTATGTTTTGGGATTTGAATACATTAACATAATAGAATAATGGATTGTGAGTAGTTCATCAGTAAATAATCCACAATTATGGAGTTTGTAGACTGATTGAAAATAAATAGCAGCATATTGTATAATTAAACCATAATCAAATGTCTCACTATATACAAATGATAAAGTGTCCCCTTGGGCCATGGCCATGTGCTGAGGGTTTTATTTAGTTCAACAGCAAAAGACTTTCTGTGCCAAGTTTACACAAAAGAAAAGTTAGCGAATTGCTAGGAATAAAGTTGACTGATCTCTCCATACAGTGTAATAATTAGAGCCAGCATTACCCCATGCACATTTTGAATACAGACTTTTGCAACAGCTAGTATGATTAACCCTCAGTGGTACTCAGCAGTAGTATTCTCTGGCCAAAGACAAACTGTATTTTGATTTGTCTGCAAAGCCAGTAATGTTTTGATTTACTTTGGCTATACATTCCATTATTAATACAATTAAACTTCAGTTTCAAGCAAAGAAAGAATTTGGTAAATTTTAATGTAATGTCAAAAACAATGGGTTTGAGATTTTAGGTAGAACTCAATATGGGTCCTGTATTCTAGCCAAGAATCTCAATTGATGGATTTTGGACATGCATGTAGATGTAGAAGTCCAGCACTTCTGTTTACAAGGCTAGAAGCTGGACAAGATGGACAAGATAATCTTGAAGAAGATATCATTGGTTTTGCAGCACAGTCTTTCACTTAGAACATCATGTGATAGAAGGAAGGAGTGACTTATCTTTCTTGTGAAATAAAATTACTCACATTCAAGAGGGAGAATATTTAGCAGAACATTTCAAAAGAATTGTTGAAAATCTTGAAATAGGGAAAAATATATTAGCGTGTAGAATATAGCTTGTGAAAATAACTTATTTTGAAAGAGGATTAGATGCAGGTAGACTACTGTCACTTAACAGAACGGTTGCCCTCTACAGCCTTTCCAACTGTGCTACTAAAAACTCTGCAATACCCAACACTTAAATTGAAGAAGGATAAGCAGAAATAAACCTGTGCACCGCTGCCAGGTATGGAATCTGTTTAACATCCCTTGGCTACTCTTTTCTATGCTGTAGCAATAGATCCCTCAAAATTGAATGCTGCTTTCTAATCTGAATTGTAAACTGTATGTAACCCTAGAAAACAAAGTCCTGGAAATTACACAGCTGCAGGTGGTTTTGCAGAATCTGACTTACTGTGTAATTTATAACATTCAAGAGGTTCTCTGGGATTAAGAACTCATATAGTGGATTGAGTTTGATAAAAGCTTGAACAGCACTAAGAGTCACTGTCCCTTTGGGGTTGTTATCTTAGCTTTGGAAGCCAGTGAGTATCTCAAAGAAAACAAGCTCAAAGGCAAACTCCTAAGTTCTTCAGTTGCAGTACTGCATAACATTGCTATACAACCACTTCTCTGCTTTAATGCTGCTTTTAGTAATCATAGTACAATTCTGGGGTGTGATCCAGTAAAGGAGAAGAGTTGAACTTGCCCACCTAAATGGACTCATTTGCAAAAACAACATGGGCTCTCCCATTTTATGATTCATTCTATTGCTTTGTGATGTTTCTCTTATACTATGAATCTCCTTGACTATTTAAAGCATAATGTTATGTTCCTTATAACCTTATGTTCCCTACTGACTTCTTGAAGTTTATCTATTTTGTCACCTTCCAATATCTTAAAAATTACTGGGATTTCAGCTGGAGTTTTGGTCCAAAGGGAGCTCTTTTTAAATTCTTACCATTTTAATGAGGTTCTGTAGGGAAACTTCTGTACCATATAAAGTTTCTCTTTATCAACCAACTGATTTCATTGAAACAATTACTGGAGCAGACAAAACCTGTGTCTATATTATATGGTTATAAAAAATTAAACATAGTGAATACTTTTGTTGAAGTCAAAGCTTTGAAACAGAGAGCATCTCCTCTTGTGTACTATCTTACTTGCTCAGTAATGCTCATGGCCACACCAGATCAGAGATAGAAAAAAAAGGCATAGGCTGTTCTGAGGCATATGAATATGTGGATTTTGTCTTACTGGAGTTAATGTGGTCTTATTTGTCCCCTAACAAAAGCTCATGTGAGCATCTGCTGTGAGTTTAATTCACATTCCATTAATGAAGATATTTTACTCCCAGTGCTGGATCAGAATCTGACATACTGTTTTCTTGAATTTCATGCAGTACACCTGCAAGGTTTTGGGTTAAAATTATGTGATAGCCTTTAGATAAACTGTTTTCTAAAACTAATTTTGGAATATTTATACTTTTGTGAAATAAAGGGAAATGTAGAAAAACAAACTACTGGATCATGCTCTGACAGTACAGTGGAGGGACAGGGCTTTGCAAGCAAAATATAAATATACTACCATACCTAAAAGAAACAAAGCATAATATACAGTACTACATGAAAGACAGGAAGGCACACAGTCCAAGAAGTAACAACTTAGTCAAGACTTTCTTTCATCTCCTTTAAAAGTAGAGAATTCATGTCATTCCAGTTGAATTATTTATTTCCTAAGTTGCTGAGCAAGACTTAGTTGTATTTGCATCAGCTTTTGTACCACCCCCACAGAAATCTATTTCTTAATGCAAATCTGAAAATAAAATTTAAAAATCCAATTCTCTTAATAGTGGGAAAAAGAGTCCAGAAAGGGGAAAATGGTTATCACAGTTTAAATTGTAAAATAAGCAAAAAAACAACAACAACAAAAAAAAAAAACCAAACCAAACAAAAACAAAAAAAAAAAAAAAAAAAAAAAAAAAAAAAAAAAAAAAAGCCACAAATCTGATAAATGAGAAATAGTCCTATTATGTTATTATTCCGTTACCTAAGAAACTATCTTCAAAACAGAAGCCCTCATAAATACTCTGGAGATGCATCAGACACTTTTCCCTGCTGTATGACATTGTGTATATGGTTTGGCAGGAGTTCATCGTGTAGAAGATAAACTAGCACATAGTGCCAGGATTCTATTACTCTTGACCCTGACCTTTGGCTGCATGCTGTTTCCAGTTGCACTCCATCTTTAAAAAAAAAAAAAAAAAAAAAAAAAAAAAAAAAAAAAAAAAAAAAAAAAAAAAAAAAAAAAAAAAAAAAAAAAAAAAAAAAAAAAAAAAAAAAANTAACTTCTGTTTTAAAATTTCTCTATAATCTACCGCTCGTCTGATACATATTTGAAAAACAACTTTTCTGATCTCTTTCTTCTCTCTCTCTTTTTTTTAAATGTCTGTTTTTCTTTCTTTAAAACCAGCACTATTGCTCCTGCCAAAGTTGCCTTTCCCCTTCAGATTTCTCCTCTTTCTTTTTGTCTCCAAACACTAACTAAACTAGCTCAATAATGTGGTATAATGTAATGCATCCTAACCACAGAGAAAATACATTCTTGGAAATGGTTTGTTTTTCTATGCTATATTTACTCTTCTCTGAATCCAAGATATTAATGTATTGTTACCAAGTGAAGTTGTTAGTAGTAAAGTAATGGAAAAGGAGATTATATTTTCAGTTATAAAGGATCAATGTGCAGCTCTATGCAGAAGAGTGCAGAGTCACCTAGAGCATGTGAATTTTTATAAGTATGTTTCATGCCTGCAAAATCATGATCTGCATCAAAAGTCCAGAAATACTGTATATGGATGTGATAATTTGCAAAGCACTTTGATATACAGCTACAATATAAGTACTTTGTAAATTACCAAGTACTTGGATAAGGCCACAAGAAAGTAGAGGGGTATTCTAGAAAGTTTATAGGGCCTAGGGAAAGAGAGTTGGGGTTCTTCAGCCTGGAGAAGAGAAGGCTTCGAGGGGACCTGATAGTAGCCTTCCAGTATTTGAAGGGGGCCTACAGGAAGGCTGGGGAGGGACTATTTACAAGGTCTTACAATGACAGGACAAGGGGCAGTGGGTTTGAACTGGTAGAGGGGAGATTCAGATTAGATGTCAGGAGGAAGTTCTTTCCAGTGAGGTTGATGAGGCAATGGAACAGGTTGCCCAGGGAGGTTGTGGTTGCTCCCTCCCTGGAGGTGTTCAAGACCAGATTGGATGAGGCCTTGAGTAACCTGTACTAGTGGAAGGTGTCCCTGCCTATGGCAGGGGTTGGAACTAGATGATCCTTGAGGTCCCTTCCAACCTTACCATTCTATGATTCTATGATTCTTCTGTGGTCCTAGTTCAGGCAAAATTCCCATTGAAGTCACTGGGAATTCTGTTTGTATTAAGCAGGACAAAATTAGGTTTCTGTTTTCCCAGTAGAGATCAGGCTAACTGCCATGGATGAAAATGTTTTCAAATAGAAAGCAAAATAAACTTACTAAAACTATCTCTGGCTCTCTGGAGTGGGCTTAAAAAAAATTAAATTCTGGTATATCCAATAGGTTTTGATTTTGTGAATGTTGCAGTAATCTGAGTATACTCATTTGTTTGCACATAATTTGTATAATAAAAGAGAATAAATCCAACAAAACTACCAGATCTGGTATTTTTAAGGGAGAACTGAGACACAGTCAACTTTGCATAAATGTTATGCTTGCAAGAACCAAAAAATTAGAAACAAAGTCTGTCATGGTTAGACAGAAATCTCTGCTGCATTAAAGACAACAAAGATGTGTTGCAATACAACTTTCCTAAATGTTTAGCTTACTTTAGAAATAGAAAATGTTAACACTGTAATTATAAACTGTTAATACTGGTTTGTATGCGGGGGCCAGGACTGAAAATGATATAAACAAACTGTTGCTACACAAATTCATTGTTCAATTAACTCTCTGATTCTACCTGTAGTTACCAAAAAATGTGCTATGATAAAAACAAAGAAGTTTCCCTGAAAGTTCTGCCTGAAAGTCAGGATGTAAAAAATATCATGAAGGTTGAGAAAAACAGTAACTGAAATACATAAATAATACAGATAAAAGCAGATACAAAAAGAAGAGATGCCCACATAAGCAGTGGGGTTTTTTTGGAAATTGAGTGACCAAATAAGTTTACAGGCAGGCAACATTGGCTTATTGAAGACCTGTTCCACAGCAGCATTACCTGCTTTACATACCTCAGTTTGCATAGTTTTGCCCTCCAAATTAAAATTTGCATTTAACAAAAGGTTAACAGAACAGTTAATAATCTGTGTTAAGTGAATTTGAACTGCAAAGCCAGACTCTGATACTAGATAAATGTTGCTATTATTTTATTTAATGCTGTTTAAAAATTTAGTTGGCAGAAAGTTTTGTGTTTAAAATTCATAGTTATGAATTTTAGTCCACTGGAATTTTTAAAGGAATTTTTAAAATTACTATATACATATAGAAAAAACATCAAAAGCAAGAATTTAGGGAAGTGCCTGATCTTAAACTGTTATTCCAAGGCTACATGAACAGAGGATAGCAAAGAAAAGAGTATCTAGGCCCATTTATTAGCCTAGAAGCTAAATGACATGATCTAGTCACAGCCACCCTAATAAAATCTTTTATATAACAGAACAGAGTGGCTGCTTCCAAGCTGCCCCCTGGGAATGGTCCTTGGCTTGTGCTAGTTCCCAGGCAGATAGTGTTATTTGACATGAGCCAAAAGGGCACCAGGGAATAGATTAACAATTTAACCATATGGAAAACTGTTCTTGGGCCACTGCCCTGATCCTATCCACTTCTCTAATACAGTTATAGCCAAATATTCTGTGTCCAAATTGGTTTATACACCTATTTTCAAAATGTGAAACCTTAGAATTAGTACCTAACATTGTGTAGGTATGTACCAGACATCTTTAGAGGTATAAGCACTCCTATATTTCATTATGGAGTTAGAGATACTCAGAAGAAATCCCCTTCACAGTAACTTAAAATTTTATGATGAGTCTACTCTCTACTCTCCTTATCAAAGTCTTGATAAAATCTGGTCCTTCATCAAAAAAGACAAGACATTTTAACCAAGGCTTTAGACAGGCATCCTAAATCATATCCAGTTAACGATAATGTAAACTGGAGGAATATTTAACATGTGAATCTGTGTGGTCTTCCAGTACCAAGCTCTTCAGAATTGTGGGGATTATCTAGATGACTCCATTCCTAACAGTTTAAAGGTACACTGGACTGTAGAGTGCAAAGAAAACTGGAAGAAGAAGTAAGTTTTAATCTAAAAGAAAATACATTTACCTATTCAGGCTAACTAATATGTTGTTATGCAGAAGAAAACATGTAAAACCACAATCTTTTTCTTTTAATTCAAAATAACTTTAACCCATTGTTGCTGAAATCACTTCCTTTTCCTAAATTTCGTGACTGGTTAAGCAAATTTTAGGCTATGCTAACTTATAAAAGGTTTTATTGCTCCTTTTCACCTTTCCTCCAATGATGTGGTCATGTCCTCTTCCTTGTTCTTGGTAGTATGTGATCGATTGGCTTAGGGGGCTCATGAAGCAGTTTGTGTAGTCCTGTGAGTAACAGCACATGCAGATGATCACAAAGCTAGAAAACATGACAATTTCTGAAAAGCTGACATCACTGAGCATGCATAAGCCAGAAGAAAAAAGTTTTGAAAAAGACACATATTAAGTGCATTCACAACTAATAGAGGTTGTTGCAGAGAAGAGAGGAATCTTTTGTGCCAGAAGGGGAAAGGACAAAACATAATGAACTGCTGAAAAGGTGATTAAAGTTATGCATTAAGAAAAATATTATAGCAGTACAGATACTGAAGGACTGGAACATATTTCTTAAAGAGAGTGTGGAATTACCATAATTATGAGTTTTTGAACTAGCTGTTTTTCTAACATCTCTCCACAATGTCCTCAGCAGAGCTGATTATTAATTACTAATAATTAGTAAATATTAATTTACTAATATGGAGGGCAAATGTTGGCTAAATCCTGTATAACTTCAGTTAGATTGGATCTCTCCATGAAGACTGTTACGTATGCAAAAATCCACAGCACATTTTTATAGTATGAAAAATACCTCTCCCTTCAGTGTTGTTCTTATAACGTAAGGACTGAAGCTTCATGTTGAAGCAAGATCCACTGCTTTGAAGCTGAGGATCTTTCTTACTATCTCATAGCTTTAAAGAAATAAAATCACAATCCAGTAGCTGAAGAAAAGGACACCTGAATAATAAGTGACATTACTTTGAAAAATTCAGTCAAGTACATAGGGAAGGAGATTGTAAGGAGACTGATAAATTCCTGCAGATGTAGCTGTAAAGACAGTTTTGGTGCAGTTTTAAAAAAAAAATAAATTACACAAGCACCTGAAATGCTCCTTTTCTCATGGTAGTTTATCTATGCCACAGCACATTCCTGGGGAACAATCCCAGAGTTTATCTAAGAAATGTATTTCAAAAGTCTTCTTCAGTATCTCAGCAGGGCATGCAAATAAAGGAATTCACACAGAACCAGGCAGCCCCTCAGAAGATACCTGCTCCTCAGGTAAATATTGCAGAGACTCACTCTTCCCAGGAGATAAGTCAAAAGAAAAACATCTAGGAAAATCTGATGCAGCAAGAATTAAATGTAAAACTATTTCAGGAACTCAATTAAATATTTAGGTGTGCTATTTAGTAAATTTAAGATACTAGAAAAGTATTTACTTATCAAATATTTCTGGCAAAGAAACAAAGGGGAGGATATCTGAGTTATGACAGAAAGAGAATCTAAAGATATTAGCAAAGCAAATATAATTAATTATATTTGGCTACAGAATTAACTAAGGCAATGAGATAGAAAGACACTAAGAGGTACCAGCTTGAGAACTGGGTATTATACATTATTAGACAATGTTCCCAGGATAGCCATGAGGAAGAAAAGGAGGGTTCAAGACAGCAATTACAGGGAATCTACCCATTTTTAGACACAGATTTATTTTAGAGGGGACTGTATGGCAATAATGATTGATATTATTTTTATTTATTTGCAAATGCCATGGTTACCCAGACAAATTTTGAACTTTGTGTACTGGGCACTAAATGCATATGAGGCTATCCACACACAAAAGAGCAAACAGACCATGTGAATGGGGTAACGCATACAGATTCAGTTGGAAAAGAGATGTACAACATGACAGAAAGCATTCCAAAACTGTGGAGTTTCAGTAGTCTCCACTTGTCTTAGCCTCAGCACAATGCCTCAAAAATCAAATATACCCTTTCTTTCTTAGTCTTAGAAACACGAGATTCTGGAAGCATTTTGGTCTTTAAAATAAGAATGTAGCCATCACACATGGTTGGAAATTTATTACTGGTGCTTTTAGCCAGGTACTACCTCTTGCAAGGGTGTGACAGGCAGGTCAGAAGAAGAAAGTAGCAGAAAGCTTCAAAGGAAACTTGTTCTTTATGTCCACAAGGCAGTGGACCCCTAAAGGAGTCAGTGTCTCCCCAGAGGATTCTGCGGATCCAAAAACTTAACGTGAATTTAAAGAAAGATTGGAAAAGACCATGGAAAAGAAATCCACTGAGGATTACTGACTTCATAAATCATGTCAAACTCAGGAAATCCCCTAAAAATAGTTGGAAGTTGAGAGAGTATTTGAAGTTGCTTTTGCTACTCTTTAGGTGTCCTTTAGAGCCAGTGTTAAGAGACAGTATGCCTGTTCTTATGACCTTATGTACTGGAGCAGCAGCTGAGTAGCATCCTGATTCATATATGGATTATGTCCAAGGTGCACATATCTTGGTCTTGTGTAACAGGGACCACATGGCACCACATGGAGCAAGAGTATAGCATGTCAGTCTCCTTCTTTCCCTTTCCTTTCACCCCTCCTCCTCAGTAGTACTGTGGAAGCAGCTGGTTTTGTTACTCCTCTTTGGGCCAAAGAATGAATGATGTCTGTGTTAGTTTGAAGGAATCCCTCTTTGAAGGAATTCCTCTTTGAACTGCTTTTTGAGTTCCTACATAAAGTTCATGCATCCTTCCTTGAATGGAATGCAGAAGAACTGAGGTTTATGGACATAATGCAGAATGCTAGCATTAAAGCAGGGGTTGCCATTTGCTATATATTTCTGCGTGTCAAGAAACAAGGCTGAGGCTCTAGAAAGTAGTCTCATATGTATTTGTAAAATGAAAAGTAAAGGATTCATACTGAACTAATTCAGATATACCCTTTGTTTTACTGCAATTTCCTAAAATTTTCAAGTTTAATCCTACACTGGGAAGAAAGAAAATCCCCATACTGTCATGACAGAATTTCCACTGTTGCTTAAAGAATACTTAGTGATAAGATCGTTCAGTAGAAGCAAGCAGCAACACATAGAACTGCTGCTTTTGACAAACACCAGCTGTTCTGCTTGAGATTTAGCCAAGAACAAGGGGGAACTCTTCCTTCTATTCCCCATTAATTTTTTTTTCTTTTAATAGAGCTGAAAACATAATTGCTTTTTCTGACTTTTCATGGGCATATATATACATACACACAGATATATTTTTATATATGCATATTTATGTCCCAATACACACACAGAAACATGCAGACTTTTTACATCTATCTCTCTATCTAGGAATAACTGCTGTGTATATTACTGAGGTATGTGTTAAACAGATGGAGATTACTCAGTGTTATAATACACTAAAACCCAGAACATGAGTAGGAAAAAACACAGTGTAGATCTAGCTAAAGGTTTAGAAAGGATTTGGGTTAACAAAAATATAAAAAGCAGGAGACAATCCCAAGTCCACCAGAAGATAGCTAATTTAGGAGTTCTCAATTAAGTTTAGAAGACATTCTGCAGCAGCAGCTCTTTCATTTGCTTTTGCTCTGTATCATTGCTTCTCTTCACAGTATAATTGGTTTTCTTTCAGAATATCATCCACCTGTTAAGCAGAACTGCTCTTGTATATATGAATAAAATTTTTAATTTTTTTTTTAGTTATTTATTTTGGAGATAATTATTTTTTAATAGAGATAATTTGAGGTATTATTAAAATTTCACATCTAGAAACACATGCTATCTCTCATATTCTTACAGTCTTCTAAACATAGTCAGGCTAACAGGTTCAATATAACTCGTGTTCTGTATACAGTTCAGCTTGAATCCAGCTATAATCAGTAGATCACAAAAGGTTTATATAGTATGTGGGTATGTATGTATGTATAAAATGCACAAATCATTTTAAACACAGAACATATTTTTGAAATTAAATCTTAATTTCTAGCTGCATATTTTCTAAGATAAATAAAGTCTGCAGCATGAATATGTAAGTGCAGCCTGAAATCACAGAAATAACTTTGATTTAAATGAAAGCTAAATATCACATATTTTCCATCTTATACCTGGAAAATATCAGCTTTTTTTTTTTTTTAAACTTATCTGAAAGGGCTGATTTATATGAATGAATGCAAATAATAAGAATGAAAGCAAGATTAAAACACCAGGATGTCTCTCCAAGTGAAAATGTTCAGATTTTTCAGACTCGTGTACTATTATTGTCCATGAGTCTGGAAACAAACGCTGATATAAACACAGAATCCAAACCACAGAACATGACTTGTTTAAAAAGTTAAATTCTGTGAAGTAAGACAGGAAACGAGATTTATCCTTCTGGGAATTTTTTGGCATGAGCAAGGAACTAGGCATGCTCAGTGCATGTCATATCCTTCATCTATCACTGTTCTCTGAAGTAAATCAATTTTAATTTTTTAATTTTTTTTTTTTTTAAACTCAAACCAAGGGAAGGCAACACAGTCAACATCTGAAATGTGTAGAAATCCTTCTGTTTGACATGGCATTAAACAGAAGAAGGCAAATTACAGTGTGTTGCCTTAAGGATTATTGTTGCACATTTTGTGCCTTCTGGCTGTGGCAGTATTTGTTCCTCCAAGTGAAATTAGCTGGGCCCAAGCCATTTTGCAACACTGTAAAAATAAATTGCTGCACTTGATAAGCAAATGTTAAACTTGTCACTCTAAGCTAATTGCAAATTTTTTTTCTGTGTCTTCAGGGCAAGTTGGCAACCTCCAGTAAGAACTACACAGAAGGTCAGCTTTCTCCCTTTGAAACCAAGTTTATGTTATAGCTAGGGAACCAAAGCAAACACTCCTCCTTGTGAGCAGGAGAAGGAACGTTTGCAACACAGCCCAAATCTTCCAAATTAGACTATATCAAGTTAAAAATTTGGGATCATGCTAACGTTTATATTACATCATGTTACACTTGTAGGGCAATACTATTTAAAGACCAAGACAACCTGAAAGCTTACTTAGGGAGTCGAAGATAAGTCCTACAAGAAGATTAAATATGGAGGAAAAGGAACTTTGATTGGCTAATTTTCTTGTGCAGTCCAGAATGCTGGCTTATGTGGTGTCACCCTCTCCAGACTTCTCAGCATGTATTGCATACTGTATCTTCTTTCCAACATACACAGGCTGATAGCAAGAAGGAAATGGTGGTGTAAATCCAGAGTTATTTAGGTGACATTTTGGAATTCAGTCTGTTCTATACAGAGCCTGTTTGCCATATATTACAGCTGAAATGCAGTGGCTTTTTTCTAATTCAGTTTTGTAAATCAGGGAGTCAGTAAGTCAACTTATCTATTGGAAAGCCTCCCTTCATAAAATCAAAATGTCCCTTGAGGAACATGACATTTCACTAAAATAACAAGTGGTTTATTTTGACATGGAAAAAATGAAATAATATCTTCCTTTTTATCCATCTCAGGAGGCCTGCACAGAGGCAGTTCAACCGGTCAGCAAGCCTGTGCAGGTTGCTGGAAGGAAGGGTCAGAGCTGGAGAAATTTGCTCCAGCATCTCCCACATTGTGTCTCTATTCTGACCTTCCTGCAGGACCTGGTTTGGGCCAGAAATGGAGCAAGTGTCCCCTTACATGTTTGTAAAAGACCCTAAACAGAGTTCCAGGTGCAACTGGCAATCTTTCCACATGACTGGCACATGGAAGGGAAAATAAATTCCTCAAGTTCTACTTTTCCTGGAAATCTTCTAAGGGATACAAGCCCAAGAAACATTTCTCTCTACTTGCTATTAAAAAATAAATAAAATAATGTTAAGTGAAAGTTTTGAAAATGAGTCAAGAGAGGCAAAAGAAGGTGTTGTTAGGGTGTATCTTATCTGATTGAGTTCTGAAGTTGGGTTCTCTCTTTTTTGGTAGGTCTATTCACTATCAGGAGTAGTGAGACATTTTTACCTTCTGTAGAAAGCACAGAGAAAAGGAAAGATTTCCAAGGTTTGCTTGTTATGAGGTAATGAAGCTCTTGGTAGGGAAAGAACAGGTTTGCTAGACACTTCCAAAGAATGGCTGTCATTGGGTCCATGTCCAAATGGAGGCCAGTGACAAGAGGAGTCCCTCAAGCATCAATACAGGGCCCAGTCTTGTTTCACACCTTCGTTGGTGCCATGGACAGTGGCGCTGAGTGCACCCTCAGCAAGTTCACCATGACACCAAGCTGTGTGATGGAGTTGACACACTGGAGGAAAGGGATCCATCCCTTGACAGGTTGGAGAGATGGGCCCAAGCCAACCACATGAGGTTCAGCAAGACCAAATGTAGGGTCCTGCATCTAAGTTTGGGCAATCCCAGGCACTGATATAGGTTGGGCAGTGACAGGCTTGAAATAAGCCCTGAAGAAAAGGGTTTGGGGGTGTTGATGGATGAGAAGCTCAATATGAGCCTCCAGTGTACCCTTGCAACCCAGAAAGCCAACTGTATCCTGGGTTGCATCAAGACAATTGTGGCCAGCAGGTCAAGAGAAGTGATTCTCCCCCTCTACACTGCTCTCATGACGTCCCACCCAGAGTACTGCCTCCAGTTCTGGAACCCCTATTAGAAGAAAGACATGGATGAGCTAGAGCATCTCCAGAGAAGGGCCATGAGGATGATCAGAGGGCTGGAGCTCCTCTGCTATGAGGACAGGCTAAGAGAGTTGAGTTTGTTCAGTTTGGAGAAGGCTCTGATGAGACAGTATTGTGGCCTTCCAGTATCTGGGGGCCTACATGAAAGCTGGTGAGGGATTTTTTAGAGTGTCAGGTAGTGATAGGTCAACAGGGAATGGATCCACACTAGAGGAAGGTAGATTTAGATATAGATGTTAGGAAGAAGTTTTTCACTATAAGGGTGGTGAGACACTGGAACAGGTTGCCCAAAGAGGTCGTAGAAGTCCCATCCCTGGAAGTTTTTAAGGCCTGGCTGGATATGACTCTGGACAATCTGATCTAGTGGAAAGTGTCCTGCTGATGGCAGTGGTGTTGGAACTAGATGATCTTTGTGGTCCCTTCCAAGCCTGACAATTCTGTGATTCACTGGCTTTTGAGATAATGGGCACCGCCTCTGGGACCTGGATTAAAGCCAAAATAAAGTTACTATAGCAACAACTTTCACTGAGTCATTCCCAGTAAATGTTACGGTGATTGGTTACTGAATTCTAAGGTAAGTCATTACTCATGGTCTCAGGATAAAATCTAATGAAGAAGCATATTTAAAAATAACTTTTCTAGATTGATCCTTAAAAGTTACTTCAGGCAGTTCAAAACATTTTAAGGTACATAATGAAATGCAAACAACAGAACTCTGTTACATAATGAAAGTGCACAATGTGATTCAGTTATAGTGGTACTCCAAGACATTTTCATGGCTTATAACAAAAGCATTCCAAAGCAAAAGAAGGACAAGAGAGGCAACAGTAAAATAAATCAGTTGTGGAAGCCTGATGAGTTTGTCCACTAAAGCAGCTCTACATCATCTGCCTTATTCTCTGTTTCACTATGTTTTGCTAACAACAAAGGCCCAGGCAGAGAAACAGCAACTGTTGAAACAGTTTAATAAATCTTATCATCTTTCTCTTCATTCCCTTTCTTTTCCTTTTTTTCTCCTTCATTTTCCTCCTCCCCTCTCATAAGATATTGAGGGATGCCATGTCTCAGGTTGAGATGACCTCTATTGCAATAGAGAACAGCTGCAGTTTCCAGAGAACAGCTTGTGTGTGGTGGAAATGAAACATCTTTTAAAAACAGTCTGATATGACTGGAATTGTTATTCTCACTGAATTTCTAATTAACTCAATTTTCAATCAAGCACATAATTTGATTCATCTCAAAAATGATCTCTGGTATATTTTGATCCATTATCTCAGAGGGTTGTATAGCAAATATGAAGCAAGAGTTGTCTTTCAATCAGCATTCTTGGCAAGTGAAATACTGTATTGCACTTTATACTAATAAAAGCTCAGTAATGCAATGAGGTTTTTTGTTTTTTGTTTTTTTGATGATAAAGAACTTAGAACTTAGGTTGCTTTCTTCTCTCAGGCAACCAGCACCAGAACAAGAGGACACAGTTTCAAGCTGCGCATGGGGAAGTTTAGGCTGGAGGTGAGGAGAAAGTTCTTCACTGAGAGAGTCATTGGCTGCTGGAATGGGCTGCCCAGGGAGGTGGTGGAGTCACCGTCCCTGGAGGTGTTCAAGACAGGTTTGGTTGTGGCACTTGGTGCCATGGTCTAGTCTTGAGGTCTGTGGTATCGTGTTGGACTTGATGATCTTTGAGGTCTCTTCCAATCTTGGTGATACTGTGATACTGTGATACTGTAACTGAAGGCAGTATTGCAAAACTGTGAGATCAGGATAACATCAGAAAGCCCCATCAACACTGTGAGATGTAGAAAAATAAAATCTAGGCAAACATAAATTAATACATTCTAGGTTCTTTTGTTTTGTTTCCTCATTTTTGAGCCACCACAGTGTATGCAGGTTACCCAATCGAAACTTTCTGTGCCATCAGAATGTCTAGATGTTACTTTATTAAGCATAACTGGGATTCTCACATCATCACTCATTTCCAAAGACACACAGTTTATGAAAAGCAAAAGATAACAAGAGAATTTTTGGTAAAATCAGGGACTGCAAGCATAATAATAAATGTAACACCTTTCATTCAAGGGGTGAAAAAAAATTTTAAAAAATCAATCTTGATCAAAGCCTCAAAAGAAATTAAAATTATTTCATTATTCCACTCTGGAAAATTCTTTAGCCCAGCAGGGCAGGTGAAACTTACTTCATTTCTCTTCATGCTCATCAGCAACTTTACCGCTTTTCTGGGTTTGAACACTGAGAGTTGTTTATTTCTGTTGCAAAGTTTGAGAGGTAGGAATTAATGTTGATGTGTTTTCACACATCCAGCTCTAATCACTTGCCATTGACCCTTCTGAAATGTTAACACAAATCTGCAAAGAGCATAAATGTAAGACAGGGTTCTCCTGTACCGAGCAAAGGAGATTGATGCTGACTATGGCCTTGTGCTTCAGAGCCAAACTGTAAGAAAACTTGCTAAGTGAAGGATTGAATAACCTGCCTTATAAGAAACTTTTAAACTTTCTTCTAGTAGCTGAGGTCATCTCCATCTCTGTGGGATGAATATAGATGTGAAGCAGTGTGCACACTGTGAAAAGAATTATTCCTGAATAGAAACAGAACCATAGGTCAGAAAACAGAAAAGAAAGTTGGGGAAAAAGATGTCATCCTTTTTTCTCCACTTCTGTGACTAAAATACATTCTTCATCCTTTTCCACTGTTGGTCAGTGAATGTACATTGACATAAATTATTTCAAAATAACTTTTTTTTTTTTTTTTTCCAAAAAATAGTTTGGTGGTGATGCAATCCCAGTTGGAGTCATATTTTGGGTGGTTATTTTGTGGCTGTTAATCAGATCTTGTTTCCAGCAATGAAGGTAAATTTGACTAGCATACAACTAGTATTTTATTTCACTGAATGTTGAATTAATTAATACTTTAGCTCCAACCTAAATGTCACCTCCAAGTTGATTTTCCTTCTGATTTATAGCATTAAAATTTGAAATCACATACTAGTATATCTTATGCACTTTGATAGTACATTCAAGATCTCTTTCTACTGTCTATGTGTCAAAATTTAATCTTGTCCAAAGACTGGCATAAGAACTTGGCCTACACAGCTGCTCAAACACAACATCCCTTGCTAGACAATAGAGGCAAAAGACAGAGCTGGAAAAGACAGAAATTTAGACCATACAGAAGTGTAAAATAAAGTAATACCAGCACAGGATATTCCCCAAATCCCATCTGGTTATCCAGAAGATAGTCTCTAAAGACAGAAAACTTGAACAGCAATTACACTGTGTTTTGTGTGCACAGTATAATAAATCATAGAATCATAGAATACTTTGGCTTGGAAGGGACCTTAAAGGTCATCAAGTTCCAGCGTCTCTGCCATGGGCAGGGACACCTCCCACTAGAGCTGACTGCTCAAGGCCTCATCCAGTCTGGTCTTGAACACCTCCAGGGAAGGAGCCATTCACAACCTCCCTAGGCAACCTGTTTAAGTGTCTCGCCACCCTCATCATAAAGAATTTCTTCCTAACATGCAGTCTAAATCTCCCCTCTTCCAGATCAAAGCCATTCCCCCTCCTCAGGCACTAACCCCCCCTGTAAAAAGTCTCTCGAAGCTTTCCTGTAGCCCCCTTAGGTACTGGGATACCATTATAATGCCTTCAGTGTCAGCTGTCATTATTTAAGCACTAAGAAAATATCTGCATACATAAAGTCACCATCAGAAACATGTTACATGATGATTTATTAAATCTTGCTCTTGTTTAGCTGTAGCTCCTCAGCTTTACTACACTGAGTTAGCCAACTCCACTGTCTCCTGCCTGGTTTATATACAATATTTTGCTGTTGTGGGGTATTTTTCCACCTGGTAGGTGTCAGTGCTCAAATGGGAAATGAAGAAAGAAATCCCAAGTTTCTTCTCTGAACTATGCTGCCAGAAGCTACTGGTTCTGGGCATCATTTCCCTTCTGCATCCAACCAGCTGCACAGTATCAACCTGTTTTCTTGTCTTGGTGGAACCAAAGCAGCTCTGTGGGTATTTTTAAGCCAGTACACAAGCAAGGCACAGAGACAGGAGCAAAGCAAGTGGAGAACAGGGAGCTTAGATAGGGCTGCAGCAGCAAAAATCTTCAGGGAAGACATCATTCTGCAATCAGGATCGGGCTCTGTACTGAAGCCTGCAGCCCCACACTATGGATGTAGTGAAGGTATGAGTTACTAAGAGTGCAGTTGTGGTTACAGCTTGTACCACAGCTCAGCTGATGCATGATGTTAGTTAAGCAGCAGCAAGATCGTGTGTGTAAGCTGTAATTGGTATGGCTTTGTCTATTGTAGTGCTATCTGATCTGGTAAAGGAGATGACAAATATATGGATTTATTTAATTTCTTCATTTACATTTACGATAATTTAAAATGATGCCTGTCTTAGACATCTAGCCTTCCCCTCAGCATCGTTAATAATTCTATAAAATAAAAGTACCATTAAAGTAATCATTTCCACATGCACAGAGCCAGCTAGTTGCCTTCTGAAACTCCTTCCCACTCCTTTATCATTGTGGGAAGTACACAATCAGCCCTCTCAAAAACTCTATCAAACAAATGTCTGGACAGAGCGATGTTACATAGTGAGGCTGTGCAGTGTCTCCATGGTAGGCATGGAACTTTTTCAGAGCAAAAGTAGATAGCACGAATTTATGTCATTTTCAGCCTGTAATCTATAAATTTCTTTGAGTTCCAGTGCCTAAACAAAATTAGTAGGACTGTCTTTTTTCCTTACTTAATAGACGTTTCTATTATTTTAAGCACAGAGAAGATTGGATCAGTTATTTTTTTAAGCCCACTCATTTCCACTACTAATAGCCAATCTACATGGAGGACTGGGCAGCTCACCACTGGCATGATATAATAAAACTCTTTACTGAAGATGCCAGTCAAAACTTGCAGATTCCACCAGCTTTTGATTGCGGTGTCCTCAATGCCACTGATTTTTCTGCAAAGAGCTCATACAAGCTTTGTCTTTTGTGAATATGGCTCAAACTATACCAAAGATAAAATAATAGAGATGATGAATTCAAAGTGAGCAGCTCTCAGTTTCTAACTCTACCTACAGTCCATAGGAGTGCTATCCCCAAAGACAAATTTTACTGGGATATCATAGGAATGGTAGAGCGCATTCTAACAGAAAGCACCAAACATTATATATTACTCATGCAGCTTGATGGAAGGTTAAAAATAAGAATTATATCTTCCCATAAATATAAATGACAAAATTACCATAAACAATCATAATGAGGAAAAAATTAATGGATTAAAACTGGCAGATAATTAAGGCTGGTCACTTCCTGAACATCAGAAGACTTAGTGGATAGCCTCTCAGGAGCCATAGCATGAACAATATGCAACAAGTTTGGCAACATTTTTGCAGTAAGTATGATCTAGCCATATCCCTCAAACCAGACCTTACTATAGCTATACTACAGAGACAAAATACTAAAATATGGAGTTGGGTTAAAGCATGCTTATGTGGTGAAGGCATCCCATGTTAGCACTTAACATTATTCCTTGTAATATCATATTGTGCAATGGTTCTAATGCACTAACCATTTCTATAGATGCTTCTACAATTTCATAACCTGAGAACATTGTAATTGAAGCTCCTTAGCCTTCCCTTTTCTTAACAGGTCCTCTGGAGTTGTTCAAAGTTTCCTCTCTCTGGTAAAGATTGCACGTGTTTACTGAACATGCAGTATTTAACCAATATTAATCAAAAGCCCTACAAATGCTGAAATGGATTCCCTAAGAGATTGTTGAAGTGGAGTGGATCTCATTTTGGGTCAGAAGGGAAAAGTAGATGATCCACAGTAGATTTTTTCCCAGCTTAGTTACTCTGTTGCAGTCTTGTAAGCATTGAAACGCCTTTCAAAGAATCATAGAATCATAGAATGGTAAGGTTGGGAGGGACTTCAAGGATAATCAAGTTCCAACCCTCTGCCATAGACAGGGACACCTGAGTAAGGCACAATAAGGCACAATTTCACTCAGGTTGCATCAATCCTGCCATGCTTGGGGAGTAGCAAGATTGAGAGAAA
>VWZE01022424.1:39022-75195 GCA_013396675.1 Eubucco bourcierii
AAAAAAAAAATTTAAAAAATATAAATTACTAAATAGGCAATTATCTCTCCTCCTGAAACCCACAGTGCTATAAAAGGGAGAATATTCCTTTTCTAGTATTTTTGTGATTGTAATGAACAGAGGTAGCAAAATCCCAGCATGCAGTGCAATATCTTTCTGTTTTAGAAAGGGGCAAATTGCTGTAAGAAACACAAGCATTTCCATGAATTTTTCTCCTCAGCAGGGAGGAGAGTTCTTAGGGTGGTAGTGAAGCTCAGCTGAGCCTTGGAGGTTTATAGCAAACTGTCCCTGTATTACACATTTCCCAAGTTCTCATGCTAGGCTGAAAAAAAATTCTACAATGTGGACATTGGGTTGGATGATCCTTGAGGTCCCTTCCAACCTTACCATTCTATGATTCTATGACATCCAGCCTGAAAAGACAAGCGTGAAAAAGAGTCACATTTAAGTGATCCTCAAACATGGTTCTCACCTGTGCCAAGAAAGAACAAAATTCAACCTTTCTAATTTAAAAAAACCCCAGTTGCTGAGAAACAGTAGAGAAATTAGTTTCTATTAGTGCTTTTCTATTTCATACAATAGAAACATTACATAATGGAGAAAAGCAAGTGATATTTCTGCCTCCTCATTTTTTCATTGATTCTAGGTACTTTCTGTACTTCATATACAAGCTTATCTTAGATTCAATTTTCATAACCTGCATATGCTGTTAGCTGCACATACTGCACCCACAGATGAATAATATGTGTGGTAAAGTTTTCTCAAAAGAATTATAATTCTGTCCTTATGGGATATTGCCTCCACTTCCAGTTTTAGCCTACCTTTATGATTATGTGTGTGATAAGATTCACAGAGAACTAGATGTTATTGAATACTTATGTCCTCAGCCTGCTTCTTCATCTTCTGTCAGCACTTTGTGATGCTATTTTGCTCTCAGAGTCTCTTTTAAAGTAAACCAGTTAATTCCCCTGGAGACAAAAATGATGTGTGCCTCTAGGATAATTTTGAGGTTTTGATGTAGGAATTTTTCCACCCCGTATGGGTAAGATGGAAATAAACAACAAGCATGTCTCAGGACTATAGAGGTGTCACACAGAGCACAAGATGATGAGCCCTGTAGCATGAGCATTTCCAGTCCATGCTAGAGTGTTCTAGTTCTGAGGATTTTGGATACCAGACATCACACATCTGTCTTTAGTGTAATAGCCATTCCCTAATGCTGAACACTTACCTTTGCAGCGATTGTCAAGCTGACCAGATAAGTATCTTCTACCCACAATTCACTGAAGCTGAAAAAAAGGACCACTTGAAATGACAAAGCTATCTACATATCTTTCTCTTGTAACTAAAATATTTATCTTCCCTTACAGTAACTCAGATGCCTATTTTTTTCCCTGAGTGTCATTGTCCTTATATACACAACTTGCACAACTACCCCACTCTTAGGAAACAAACTGACATACTGTATTTAACTTGCTGACCTCTTTGACCTTTTCCTTCCTGTTCACAACTCCTGCAGAATTTATGGGTTAAAACCTATCATAAGAGGCATGGAGAAGCACAGTGAATCCACACACAGGAAGGGAAGAGGACAGAAGGATGAGAAGGGGTCTGTCTGCTAAGAGAATGCCAGATTGGAAGTGTTTGATGCTGGACTGCTGTAGAATGTTGCTGTAGGACAGCTATCAAGTAGTGGCTTCATGAAACCAACATTTTCTTTACAATGTAGGATGGAGTGACATTAACTCAACTCATAACCCAGTGTTTGGAGGCACCGTAGTAGATACTTGATGCAACGATGTGTGTCCAGGCTAATATTTTTCTTTTCATGCTTGGTTTCATGTTTGTATTGGATCTTTCATTGATTTTTTTTTTCCTCTTGACTTAAATTCATCTCAATACTGAGCATGATCACCTGTATGACCATATTTTCACCAGGTCTAAACATTGCATTTTTACAGGAATTTAACACAACAAGAGTATTTGTTCATGAACTCCTGTGTTCTCTTTTTCTTTCTGTCTTATTTCTCTTTCTTCCCTCCTGGGGGTGGGGTGTGGGGTGTCCTCTTAGTGTTTTCTTTAGATAAGGCATTCACTAAAGTTTTGGGAGATGAATCCCATACTGATGCAGTAGCTCTGGGATTGTTGAGCTGCACACAAATGGTCACACAAGTGCCAGAGGCATTGTTGAATGCTGCATTGTGCAGTCACTTTACTGTTAACATTTTAGGTGTTACATTTGGCAACAATAGGCTCTTGCAGAAGTCAGTAGGTTGTTACTAAGCTTTTATGCCCTAAATATTTTGGAGTTTATTTGCAGAACTCTGAAATTTCCTCTATCTGTTCAAGAAGAGCAAAGGCAGTCATTGAAAGCGACACAAAGAAAACTCTGAGCATTGAAGAATTATTCATAGGAGGAGTTAAAGGCAGATTGTCCAGATAGGGAACAGAATCTCCATACTTGGAGATTTTCAAAGCCTAGGACGATACAACTCTTACCTTAAAGTTAGCACACCTCTGAGAATGATCCTTCCAACCTAAATTTTACTATAATTATGTGATGGAACTTCTTTATGTCTGGCTACTGCAATCAAGTTTTTTAACTTGTCCAGAGCCTGAGTTTACTGACCTTCCAGATACTCTGTTATGACCAGTTCTTCTCAGAGACTTTTAATGACCTCAGGGATTTGTAGATAGAGGTGCTGTGGTCTGGAGAAGGCCTTAAATGAAGGTTTATGACATAGTCAGGAAGTAATTCTAAGAGTGGATGTTTAAAAGCACTCAATATTGGCCTAAGTAGTTCCACTGACATCACTGGGTATTTTACCATGGATGTGAATGGCAACAGTGTTAGGTCAAAGCTGAATGCCTTAGAAAATCCTGTCAATAGTACTTCGGGAAAGTCTATGGTTGGGACCTGATAGTAGCCTTCCAGTATCTGAAGGGGGCCTACAGGAAGGCTGGGGAAGGATTATTTACAAGGTCCTGCAACGACAGGACAAGGGGCAATGGGTTTAAACTGGCAGAGGGGAGATTTAGACTAGATGTTAGGAGGACGTTCTTTCCAGTGAGGGTGGTGAGGCACTGGAACAGGTTGCCCAGGGAGGTCGTGGATGCTCCCTCCCTGGAGGTGTTCAAGGCCAGATTGGATGAGGCCTTGAGTAACCTGTACTAGTGGGAGGTGTCCCTGCCTATGGTAGGCGGTTGGAACTAGATGATCCTTGAGGTCCCTTCCAACCTTACCATTCTATGATTCTATGATTCTATGAAAACCGGTAATTAGAAATGTAATAAATCCAAATATCATAATGAAAACTGTGGATTTCCTAACTAGGTATGGTAAATTTTAGGAGGTGGTTCTAACTTCTGGCAGTCACCAAAGAAATCAAATTAATATATACCTCTCCAAAGTTCACTTTCCAAATAACACAGCAACCAGAAGATGGAGGAGGTACAAACACATGCTGTAAAATTATATATATACATATAAAAAAAAATTTTTTAGTATGTAGTCTAGATTTTTATATATATAATGTAATGCAATGTAATATAATATAATGTAGTATAATATAATATACTATTGTATTATATTATACTATATTATATATACTGTATTAGATTACATTACATAATATATATTATACTGNACTACTAACAAAAATGCAGACTAATTTGAATAATTTTTCAAAATGACAACTGTTTTACTAATGAATCACTAAAATATTTTTCATTCATTCAAACAATACTTCAGAAATTCTGGGACACGGAAAGGATATCCCTTGCTGTGCAGGGAAACGTAATACGTGCTCCGTGGAGTAGGAAATTTTAATGATATATGCCGTTTTGTTATTAAAAGTGAGTTATATATTTTGCTGTACAGTGGAAAATTGTGACCCAGTATAACATATCTTCACATTGTTTATAACTTGAGGAAAATCAACATTCTGGGTTCTCAGTTCGCACAGTAGGAATTACATTTATTTTGGCCAAATGTAATTTATATAACTGCAAGGAACAATAAAACATGAACTTTATAGTGTTTTCTTACCTAAAAATAATATAGAGCTTGTAAAAGTGAAGAGATTATTATTGTAAAGAAAAAAGACAGTAACTTAAAAGCTGAAGCTCATTTTACAGCTATGTAAAACTTATCTCTGCCCAAGTATTAAGGCACCTGTGTCTGTATTTTCATTTGAGCATAGTAATCACTGATAGTAAATTTTGTTCTCTCAATACCAACCATCACTGATTAAGAAAAAAAGTGTGTTTTATGCATCATGTACCTTTTCTTGCTTATCAGTAAGTTGAATTCACTGAATCCTGGGGAAATCTGCAGATTTGTGCCCTCCATCAACACTTACAAACAATGGGTTATCCACAAGACTCCTGTCCTACGCTATACAATCCTGTCACAACCACTCCCATCCTTTCTTAATGGCTTCGTCTATACTAATACATTAATTGGCATCAAAGCATAAGTGGAGTCAGAGGAGATGGATTTTGATCATCTGCTTTTGAGTGAGCAGTCCTAGCATGCTGCTGAACGACTTGGAGAGTTTGCAATGTAGCCTGTACCAGGAATTACTCCCAATAAACAGCAGGATGCAGTCATTTTGTTGTGGAGGCTGAAATAATTTAAGAGTTGTGGGTAGAATTCACCAGATGGTCCCTAGGACAGTAACTGAACTTTGACATTGTTTAGTTTATAAATGTAGTGTAACAATTAGACGAAAATATATTAGGTTTATCAGAATGCACTACAGTGACACAGACAATAAAAACAATAAATCTGTCATAAGTGATTCAGTCTTTTTATTACCCTTTCTGTGATGGGAGAATATATGCAGGAAGAAGTATTACTTTGGTTTTACAGAGAGGGAAAACAAGCTCTAAAGATAAGGAAGCGAATCTTCTAAAATATCATGAAGGATTGTGCCAGAATTCGAAACAAATGAATTGGTCTGTTGTTTTCCAATTATTTTATTATTACACAAGTTAATTTATTTTTTTTTTCTTACTGAAAATGGGTACTGAACTATTATTACAGAGAATGATCTATTGAAAAAAGAAAATAGGATGATTGAAAAAAAAGAAAAGAGACAAAGCCACAAATGACAACATAAATTGTAATCTTGCAAAACCATAGTTACCCCCACTAAGTCATGCATAGTCTTTCAATGGATTTTCCAAACAATCTTTATAAAGCTGTATAGTAGCCTTTGTAAAGCCTGAGATGGTTGAGCCACACCTCTATGAAGAAACTGCAGATGGAAGACGAGTTGTCCACAGACTTATTTCCTGCTAGGCTGACTACTTCTGTTCCAGTACATCTTGTGCTGGTCAGATTCGTCATTCATACACAACAGATCCTTGCAATTCTGAAACCATCTATTCAGAGTGGATTTTTTGGTTTCTAATACAATGAAGTTGGTGGTACATAGACCTTGATTTACTTGCCACTTTGGAGCAAAGAGTGCATTAATTATTAAAAATGAAGCAAACCTCACATGGAATGCTCTGCTTTGGAATACTGGGCAAATGAATGATAAAACTTATTTTCATAGTCATGTTCTTGATATAAAACTCAAAAATTCAGATATCCAGCACACCTAGCTTTAGGCACTTACAAGAGATACCTAGATTAGATATCAACAGAAAGATACAGGGATCTGCAAGTCCTGAGTCAGGTCACCCAAAACTAAACACTGTTCTAGAAGGGTCCATCCCTTGCTTTTAGACACATAACAAGTTTTGGCTCTTATTTAAATGGCATAACTGCTTACCTGAAGTGGGATGAGCCTAGTATATACACCTTATTTCAAAGTACCATAAAAGTCCTGTTTTTTTTTCAAACTAGCAACACCAGGAGCAAGTGAAGAGTTCCTGATAAGTAGTAGTTATGAAGTAGATCTCTGGAAATTGAGTTTAAGTCCTTAAAATGGAAGCTAATATACACATTTTCTCCCTCCCTGGAGGTGTTCAAGGCCAGATTGGATGAGGCCTTGAGTAACCTGTCCTAGTGGGAGGTGTCCCTGCCTATGGCAGGGGGTTGGAACTAGATGATCCTTGAGGTCCCTTCCAATCTTACCATTCTGTGATTCTATGATTTTAAAATTCACAAAATTCTGATTATTTTTAAGAGAAAACTTTACTCTTTCAGTTAAATAACAGCTTACATAGGTAATGAGTGTTGTGGAAATACTATAGAATATGTGACTGAAGTGCAAGAAGCTTCTTTTACTTCCTTAAGGTTTCAGACCACTTGGGCTATCTAAATCTCCCACAGCACATTGTTGAAGAGAGAGTACATTGCTGGTTCACCTGGACATGATTCTTTCTGAAAGATTCCAGCCAATAATAATAGACCAAATGCATTCTTAACCAGGACTACTGAGCACTCTTTTGGATAAAACAGTTTTAAAATAGATTTCCCTTTTTTGTTGTGGTTCCATGATTTTTGTGGTTCATTTTTGTTAATTACCACCAATGACTGGAAAACTCATCAAAAAATTACTCAGCTGAAAAGCAGTAATAAAGTGGATAAATGCAGTAAAAATGAGGTAATGGATCACAAAAAGTACTTTACACATTTATTTGGACAACTGTTGTTTAGTTTAATTTTTTAATGATGCTCTATTGTACCCATTAAATGGTTCTAAGGTCTGTTTTGTGAGGAATAATAAAACTTTGGTAGCACCAGTTCTCAGGGCATTCCTTGCTAAGAGAGGAGACAGATGGATCACATTTTTTTGTCACTACTGATCTGTTTTATTTTTTGTAGTAGAACAAACACAGCTCTTTGAAGGAAATTTAAAATAAAAAAAAAATTGAAAGAAAATATTGTTTTTGTTTACACTGAGATCCACTTACTTATATTATTCCAGCAGTGCAAAGGGACCTTATAAACGAAATGTGAAGAGGTCTTAGTCTAATTTAGAGTCAGATACAGTGCAATTCTTATGAGGTGCTCGTGAATGAAACCAAAACATTGGGAAAATTGCAAATGTAAAACATATAAAATGGAATTGCCTTGTAAGGATCTGGGGAAACTACCTAGTACATGACATGTAAAGTGGCAGGGACAGAGGAAAGAAAACTCTCGTCAGTGAAGAGGTCAATTCCTACTGTCTAATACCTGAGGCAATGAAGTGTGCTGCTAAGCAGTACAGGACTGGCTCCCTTTTGAAGAGCACCATGAAATCTTTAATGTTCACACAGTGCAGCTCTAGCTCCAGGAGAAAAAGGTCTGAAAAGGAGGTCAGAAAGCTCAGCAACTTCTTTGAGGTCATCCTGTTCAAGGTGTGGGGTTTCCTGCCAGTGCTGTGGGGCAGGCACTGAGCCTCCACATCCATCAGAGAAATCCCCAGAAGAAAGAATTTCATGGATCTGAGAATATCCATAGGGGGGCTCAGTCTTTTAATCTAAACTGTTTTTCTTTTAGTATTTTCCTGTTTTTTCCTGACAACTGGGGTATTATAGAAAGTGCAATAAACATGTAGGAATGCAAAGTTATGCTTCCCATATGAATGTAATAAAAACCTTGAAATTTCTTGGTAATGTCTTGTGATATCCTTTGAATGCAGTATGTGAAATATACAGCCCTGGAAAAAAATGTGATTAAAATGTACTTCTAAGTTCTGATAAGATAATGCACAGTTTAGTGGTCATTTCTCTGTGGTATGCATAGTTTTAATACTTAGGCTACTATGTTCTATCTAGTATTCCACAGATACACACAAATTTATACACAAATATGCTTGTGTGTGTGTGTCTATATATATATGTATTAATATATTCATCAATTAAAAGCATGCATGTTGCAATTATGGAGAACTCTGCCAAGAGGTCAGTCTCCCTCTCCATTCCCCAAGTACGTGTAAATCCATGCAGTTTTATGAACAGAAGTTTTCTTGTTGACTTTTTCCTATGTAGAGCCACGCTTAAATGCAAGAACTGAGAGGGCCTGAGAGGACTGTTTGATTTATCAAACACTGTTTGATTTATCAAATTCATGACATAATGAGAGCATATTTAGAAAGAATGTGAGCTTTAAGATGAAAACTAGGAATTAAAACAACTTTTTTTTTTTTTTAAATCATATTTTACAAGACTGTTTTTCTGCGAAGAAACACTTGCCATTAACAGGGAATGTTAACTCTATTTTCAATAACAGATGTAAACTTTATGCTAAACTGCGTCCCTCTTCTGTGAACATCGAGATGAGAGGTTTTTCTGAGATCTAGTTCATGATATTTGCACTGAACAAGAACCCTGTTCCTTTTCTGAACTGATAAAAAGGTTGATGAAAAGCTCAACATGAGCCTGCAGTGTGCATGCAGCCCAGACAGCAACCAAGTCCTGGGCTGTATCAAGAGCAGTGTGGTCAGCAGGGCAAGGGCGGGAATTCTGCCCCTTTACTCTACTCTAGTCAGATCCCACCTGGAGTACTGTGTGCAGTTCTGGAACCCTCAGCACAGGAAGGACATGGAAGTGTTGGAGTGGGTCCAGAGGAGGGCCACAAAGATGATCAGAGGGCTGGAGCAGCTCTGCTATGAGGACAGGCTGAGTTGTGGCTCTTCAGCCTGGAGAAGAGAAGGCTTCAAGGAAACCTTATAGTAGCCTTCCAGTATCTGAAGGGGGCCTACAGGAAGGCTGGGGAGGGTCTATTTACAAGGTCTTGCAATGACAGGACAAGGGGCAATGGGTTTAAACTGGCAGAGGGGAGATTTAGACTGGATGTTATGAGAAAATTCTTTCCAGTGAGGGTGGTGAGACACTGGAACAGGTTGCCCAGGGAAGTTGTGGATGATCCCTCCCTGGAGGTGTTCAAGGCCAGGTTGTACGAGGCCTTGAGCGACCTGTACTGCTGGGAGGTGTCCCTGCCTATGGCAGGGGGTTGGAACTAGATAATCCTTGAGGTCCCTTCCAACTTTACCATTCTACGATTCTATGATTCTGTGATTCTATGATAACGGTCAGCTGCAGGGTGAGAGAGATAAGAGAAGCAGAGATTTACAATCCCAGCAGCCCACCCCTTCAAAAAGTCTGGGAAGCATGATGAGGTGAATAATTTCCAGTGATATACCCAAACCACTTCCAGGTTATGACAAGTTTTCTAAATTAAAGGATTACTGAGAAACAAAACATTTAGTTGCAAGCTCACTTATCTTCCTGGACTGAACTGGGAAACCACAGCTATATTCTCCTTCATTCTCTGGGCTGAGAATCACTATATCACAGCAATTCCTATAAATTTAACTGCCACTGGCATGAAATCACCCTACTCACTTTTAAATTTCATGGAATAGCTAATGTCCAGACCAAAGGCCATGAATGTGATTGCTACCTTTTAAATTATTCCCTCTTGCTCAAATAACCAGGCCTCTAGGACAGTTGAAGAAGGAAACCAAACCCTCAAAAATTGAAGCCAAAAGAAAAGCGTGCTTCTGCACTGAGAAAATTTGGGAAACACAGGAGATGGTTGATGGGAACAGATAGATTATGGGAACATGAACATGCCTTAGAAATGTATTAAAATACCTCCTTTTCTTTACTAGATGGAACAGCCACATCAGATGGGTCACACAGTTTGAAAACCCAGTGTTGTGAAAACCAGGCTCACAAGGGTAGCATGAAGCAATTAGTCATGTTTAAGAAATGAGCAACACCACATTTTAAAGGAACTTGCATGAAAATAAACATGGTCAGAAGGAGATCAGGGTTAGACATTTATGAGATTGGATGATGAAAGCTATTGCACCATCTTGGATTAGTCTCCTTTTTTATCTTTACTGCCATATTTTTGCAACATGCTTGAAGCAGTAAACCATTCTTGTAAATGCTCTTCTTGATTTCATGTTTGTGCAGTGAACTCCTACACAAAATGTTTGCATTTTTAAAAGAGAACCAATCATGTCCTTATTGATATAAATCTGTTTCTAATAAGTCCTGTTTTCTAACCGTGCTACTGACACAGGGGTCAGACCTGGGAGCTTACTGACAGTAACAATGCGTCAAGAACCTCACAACTGTCCCAAAGGCAATAACACATTTGAACATTTTATGCAGTAGGGCTTAGAAATAGCTGATGAACCAAGTAGAAAGTGGAGGGTGTGAATCAAATACCTCCCTTGAGCCTGGAGGATTTTACAGTAACAAATATCTACTAGAAAACTGATTTTGAAAAATTATACTCAGTCTGAGCAAGAAATAACTTCTGTCAGGAAGAATGGGGCAGAGAACAGACAAATATCTGACGCTACAATTAAGTCCCATGGGACTGGCAGTGAAGGAAAGCTTCAACTCTTAACAAAACACCCAAGCAAACTTTTTGTTTCTTCACTGGGAAACAGGAAATTTTTGAGCTGTGGAACTTAGGACACCCTTCCACTTCCTCCAAGCCCCCACATTTCAGTGCACCTGAAGGAGAGCTGAACTGGTGGAGAACTTACCTGACTACAGCACAAGGTTCCATGGATATGGCTGCATTGCCTGTTCATTGAAGATTTCAGCCCATTCTCAGGACCATATTTATACACCAGAAAACTGTTAATTTTCAAGTCTGCATCAGGAATACCAGCCATCCTAGGAGATAAACTTTAGCTGCATACTCAAGAGTGCTCAGTACTTGCTGATGGTTCCCCATGCTGATTGCTCTTCTTCAAAGCAGTGGGAATGTTTTCAGCTCAGGCCGAAGATGAGGAAGCAGTCAAAGGACTGGATAGATCACCTGACTCTCATTACTCTGACCTGTTTTCAAAGCTATTCATATTTTGGTGTCTCATCTTTTATTTCTTACGGACCAGCCTGCTAAACTGTAAATGTCTTATCTTACAAAAGGCAGTATAAAGTGATACATGCATGTTTGAAGTTGCACTCAGGTCCCTAGACCATAATTAGGTGGCACATTATTCCTTTTTTATTCCCTTTTTCTTAACCATGACACTATTTGGATTTATGGTGAAAGTAAATATTGAAGACAATAAAAGGCTCTTATCGATGCTGCTAAAAGGTAACAGTTTGAGAGAGATTCACATAATCTAACTACTCTAAACTAGAAAGCCAATTCCTCCAAGCTAATAAAAAATAGACCCCCAAAGGGACCTCTGCAGGAGCTTAGTTGTCTCAGTTGCCTATAAGAAACTTAAACTGTATGCACAAAGTTAGGCAGTATGAATAACCTTCTTCTCTGTAGCTCACTCCTTCCATTCTCTAATATGTCCTCAGAGCCTCCATCTGTTCTTTCAAACACCTCTCAAAGTGTGTTTTGTTTGTTTGTTTGCTTTGTGGTTTAGTTCTTTGAATAAGGAGTTCATCTCTTCCCTTGAGATGAGCATTTTCTCCTCTCTGAAAGAAAAGGGGGGTGGAGAGGGTCTAGTTCATAAGTGATCAGCATGCAGCATTCTCCTGCAAAACGTGATGTTTAGTTTAAGTATCACTGCTGGACCTCGCACAGCTTGCAAATATTTCCTGCTGTCTCTGTAGCTCAGATTTCATTGTTGTCTTCAGGATTGCTCTTCACACTGAACCTAGCATTAAGACTAGTAAGGGAAACCAAGCATATGCACTAAACATCAGTAGATGCACAGCAAATAATAATCTTCCTTATATTTCTCAGATAGGAAAAATAGATCAAATTTCGTGTGTATTCCATGAGAAAAACCTATCTTGAGATGTGTATATAAGACTCACATTGCACCCTGGCATAGATATGATTGAGTTGATCATTTGTGCTCAATTGTGTTTTTTTTTTAATCCAACCTGTAAATTAATCTTACTGTACAGGCAAACTCCGAAACTGGATTATTGGCATCTGCAAACCCAATGCTGTGTGAGTCTTAATCTTCTTGTCACACAAATAGCTGTGTTTGGGAAGTGGTTTGATCAAACTTGAATGATTGTGTATGTGTGTGTATATATATATATATATACACACATATATGTTAGTTTCTGCTCACCAAACTTAGAGAGGTCTCAAGTAAAACAAGAGTTCCATGAGTATCTTCACATGGTGGTAGCAAAACCACAGGAGGATCAAGGTTAAGAAAGAGTACACATCCAGGTCAAGACTTTTATACACACAGTGGTAGACAAGTATTCCTGTTCTTTTTTCAGTCATTTGTTTTCTGGTTTTCAAATGTTCACTACAAAATAATTCTTCTCCTTTCTGAATGTGAAGATCTGCATTATTCTCCTTAACTGTACAACAGAGTAACTTTTAGAAATTTATTGCCAGGCTATTCTTTAATAATCCACTTCCAAAATATTTGAGTCATACTAACTATTGCTGTTGACAAGATACAACCTGTAAGAATAGTACATACATTATCTCTATGGCAGAAATGGTAGAATTAAAAGGCCACCTTATTAGTCAATCCAAATACTTTCTTAAATTTTATAAACAAGAAGCATTGGAGTACCATAAAGGGGAAACAACATTCTACTATTGCTCACCAGTGAAAATTGACTTGAATTGGCAAGAAGTAGTTTCAGTGTTACAAGAACTGTGTTAGCAGTTGTTGAGAAAGCATTGATTTATCTGAAAGGAGCAATCAGAAACAGGGCAAAGCATTTTCATTGAAAGTAGGATAGGAGAAAAACAGATGCACCTATATGCACAAAGACTCATCCTGCAAAGTCATCCTATAAAGTGTTTATCATGCATCTGTATTTGACAGTCAGCTAGTTACTGACAGTTGTTTTATCCAATGTTTTACACGGACCAATAGAGAGCAAGTTAAGTCTCAAAAGATGACACTTATTCTAGACAATGGTATAATAAGAAATGAACTGATCAGATCTTACAAAGATTAAATGGGTAAAATATAGCTATTAACCCTATATATCAGAGAGAGAACAAAAATTAAAAGATAATGTCAAGGATTTCAAACTAAATGAGGAAAGACTTTCTAGTCAGTAATGAAAGGAACAAGCTGGAAGTAGAGAGACTGGAAGAAAAGTATGGAAACCAGAGACTCAAAATTACTACCTCACTTCACAAAGAAACCTCAACTATTTCTGTTAGATAACAAAGGTGATCAAATTCTTATAGCTCTGAAAGATTTCCTAATACCCCGTTGAAAACAAATACCCCAGATGTTCGCTTGAGGAAAGCAGCATCACTTTTTGAATTGTTAGACCTAGTTTTGAAGTGCACAAGTTCCCCTATGTAGATATCTTCATGCCAGTCTGATTCATCTCTATTTAGCTGTGGAGCTCAGATTGATGAAACCAGTTTCCTTCCCTCAGCAAGACAGTTTCACTAGCAGCAAGAACTACAAGAATGAAACAAAACCAAAATCAAGGTAGGTAAAAACTGAAGCTATATTTATCTGTAGTGCTTCCCTAGAACTTACAATACTGTAAGATCTGAGTGTTTAACATTTATTGTTACAATTGCCCACATGAGTCAGATTGGAAACAATCACTGTGTATCAAACTCCAAGCACAAACTGACTGCCAAATCTAATCTAATCTAATGACCTTACACCAACTTGTAGTTAAAATCATAAAGTATTTTTTTACCCTGTATTTTAGCTACAAGCAGTCTTCATTAGCAAAGGCATGGAAATAAAAATGTGGCTGTAAAACCTTGGAATGAAGCATGAAATTTAAGTCTAAAATCAAAGATAAATGTAACAAATGTTGCTGTAAGTGAAGCCAATTTTCCTGATTACTTAATCCTGTGTAGTATATAATTAATTAATAGACAAACAATTAGAGATGAGGACTGTGGGGGAAGAAAAGCAAAATGCAGAGTTAGCAGAGAAATGTAAATCTACTGTCTCATGTCAGGCAGAAAAGAGGTAAACATGTGCAGCTGCATGTACTTCAAAGGCATGTCAGCTGCATACTTATTCAGGGAACAAGAGACCCACAAAGCAGCATTTCTATTGCTTTATAGAAACACAATCCAACTCAGCAACCTTGCAGATACTGGTCCCTGATCCCAGGCAGATGGAGCTACCCTGCACCTGGCTCTGGGTTCAATCTGCACATCAGCACTCCCTTGCATTTTTCCTCTTGCATCTGTGAGGAAAGATGAGTAGGTCTGTGGCTTCAACATGAAGGAAAAGGTTATCAGGAGTGGTCAGCACGAATTCATCAAGAGGAAATCATGCCTGACCAATCTGAGAGCCTTCTGTGATGGCATGACTGGCTGGGTGGGTGAAGGGATAGCAGTGGCTCTTGTCTACCTCAACTTCAGCAAAGCCTTTTACACTGTTTCCCTTAACCTCTGCTAAGTAAACTTAGACAGTGTAGATTAGATGAGTGGATGGTGAGATGAGAACTGGTTGGACAGCAGAGGATTGTGATGAGTGGTTCAGAGCTTAGCTGGAGGCCTGTGGCTAGCAATGGTTCCCAGGGGACTAGTCTTGCTCAACATACCTATCAATGAACTGGACGAAGTGACAGAACTGGAAGTTTGCTGGTGATATAAAGCTAGAATAACTGACTGGTACAGCAAAAGGCTGTGCCACATTGGGTTGTGACTAATGGTGTAGGATCTAGTTGGAGACCTGTGGTTAGTAGTGGGTCCACTTCAAAAAAGACTTACAGTTCAAGAGGGATGGGGAACTACTAGGAAAAGTCCAACGGAGGGCCATGAGCATGATTTGGAGGCTGCAGCTTCTGTCTTACGAAGAGAGGCTGAGAGACCTGGGGCGCTTTTTTAGCCTGGAAAAGAGAAGACTGTAAAGTGATCATGTCAAAGCTGATCAATATCTGAAGGGTGGAGGTCATGAGGATGAGACTGAGCTCTTATTCAGTTGTGACCAGTGATAGGACAAGGAGTGAAGGCTACAAATTAGAACACAGGAGATTTCACTTGAACTTAAGGAAAAACTTCATTACTTTGAGGGTAATATAACACTGGAACAGGGTGTTCAGTGAGGTTGTATAATCTTGTCCTCTGGAGACTTACAAAACCTGCCCAGACACACTTCTCTGAAACCTGATCTAGACATAACTGTGTTAGTATGAAGCATCCTCTAGGTGGTCTCAGAGGTGCCTTCCAACCCCTACCATTCTATAATTCTGTGACTATTTAGGTACAAATTTGTTTCCTCAAAATCATGTAAGCAAAAATGGTTGGAAGATATATTACAGTCTTCCAAACCTTTTCCAAATAAATAATTGACAGAACTGTTGGACTGAGATTTTCCTATGCTTTTGATTTTTTTAAATGTCACACACTGAAGTTCCATTAAGAAGGGGCCTTATGAGCATGGGAATATTTTTCATATTTTGCTACTAAAAGTTTTCTTAAAATGAGAATTTTTCAAATATTTGCCCTGGAAATAATTTACTTTTAAAAATGATGTCATGTTCCTTACACAATGCACAAAATATTTTAATCAGTTTGTTTTGAGCTAGGTAACACTGAAGTAAAACTACACATAAAACTTTATTTATACTATTCCTTTCTTGTATTTTGTTCCTTGTTATTTTGTGGGAGGTTGAGAAAGAAAAGAGAGGTTGGGGGTTTTCTATACAGCAGATCAACTCATTCCAAAGCTGGCATTCAAAACAGTGCAGGCTGCCAGTAGTGGTGCTTACAAAGGCAACTGGACTGCTGGTGCCTAAAGGTGGGTAAGCTGATTTCTACTTTCTAGTCCCATGGTAGGGGAACAAGAGGGAGTCTAGACTTTCTCTTATGCTTTTATTTGTATCACCATAGTTGAGGATGAGAAAACTCTTCAGGGCACTGCAGAGTCGATAAAAAGTGTCATTTCAAACAGGAAAGTGACAACAAAACCTGCTGAATCAGAATGGTAGGAGTTGGAAGGGACTTCTGGAGATCATCTAGTCCAACCCCTCATGCAAAAGCAGGTTCTCTTAGATCATGTTGCAGAGAACCATGTCCAGGCAGGCTTTGACCGTTTCCAGAGAAGGAGATTCCACAACATCTGTTGACAGCCTATTCCAATGTGCTGTCACCATGTGAACATGAGGAAAGTTTTTCCTCATGTTCAGATGAAACTTCCTGTGTTCCAGTTTGTGCTCGTTGCTCCTTGTCCTGTCTCTAGGTACCACTGCAAAGAGTCTGGCTCTGTGCTTTTGACACTTTTGCTTTAGACACTGGTAAGTATAGATACAATCCCCTCTCAGTCTTCTCCAGGCTGAACAGTTAGTGCTCATTTCTCTGTATTTATGACAAATGTAATTTCCTAGGTAAGTTTAAATCATAATGCAGGGATGTCACAGAAGAGGTTACAGTTAGAATGAATGCATACAATGCATTATTTCCACCCCCATGTATATAGAAAGCGAGACATCAGAAAAAAAGTGAGACCATCATTTTACAAAACCAGCAATCACACTGACCACCCAGCAAATATAAAACTCCTTAAAAATCAATCTGATGATGTTTAGAATTTATTTTTTTCATAAAGAAAACTTGTGACGGATGCTTTCAACATAAAAACCAAGAAAATAAACAACCCCCCCCAAAAAACTTCAAAAAGTTGTCAAACATTTTTTTAGGTTTTGTGATTTATCTACCTTTCCTAAAGGAAGCACAAGAACATCAATGAACAATTAATAAAAGTGAAGGAGGGGAAAGAAAATTTGCTCATTCTAGTTTACTTTTTCTTTTCAGAAACTGATTTTTTTTCCTCTCTTCATTTTTACTTTGTTCAGTTGACCAATATAAAAAAAAAAAAAGTGAATACATATTTTTTTGTTCTCAAAATGTGAAGAAGTTTCTAAACCGAATATCTTAAGAAACAAACTTTTCAAATATTTTGTCAAAACGAAATGAAAGGAACAGAGCAGGTAAGAATATTGCTTTTCTGGTTTTCTGTGGTTTTAAATTCTTTCTTGAATTATTCCACTAAAAAAGAAATAGGAAGGTAGGGATCTAGAATTGTACCTATGTGTGCAGGCAAACAAGAAGGAAAGTAAGAAAGTAGGAAGCTGTGTTGAAAGAAAAAGGTTTGATTTTTAAGCTAAGGAATTTTGCAATGTCAATATTTCAGTCTTTATAAAAGATAAATCAGCTTTCTAACCATTTCAATTTCTTACACCTATACAGGCTTATTGGTTTCTCTGAGGGCAAACATCTGGCCTAAATTTAATTCTTTCTTTACTTACTAAAGAAGTTTCTAAACATACGTAAATATGTGTATATGTATGTGCATGTAAAAGCAACTGTGGAGCACTAGTGGATTTACAGCACTTTTATAATTCAGTCCATGCTCCTGCATGTTCAGAAATCACCCTATTAAATCTTGCCTTACAAACAGTAGGTGGGCTTAGAGTTTATATTTTCTTCTTTATATAAAATGTATATATTAATGTTTGAAAATTCCCATTCACTATACGTAGTGCATTGAGACCAAAGCCAGGAGCATAAAACCACTGCCAACAAAAACTGAATATGTAAAACAGGTTCAGTTAATTCTACATCAAAGTTCTCCATTGCTTTGTAAAAGAAATCTACAACAATAGCAGGAAATTGTAACAAATATGTAATGGGGGAGGGCATAGCCTGTAAAGCTAATGTCATTCTTGTTGAAATTAATCTATACTGTAACAGTCTATGGGCATTTTCATACCATTACAGTTATATGTTTAAGAAAAGAGTAGCCTCATTCCCAAAAAAACAGAAGAAAGGGGAAGCATCCAGGGCCACCCATGGAGAAGCAAGAGGGTCAGCTTGCCCCACCTGCCTCATCGAGAAGGAGTGGCCGTTGTGCAGCACACAGATTTCCCAGTTGACAGTGGCTTTTGTCATGCATAAACTAAGTCAAATGATTCCTGAAAGCATTGGATTTATTGTGAAAATGCATTTGTTTGGTACACCTTGGTTGTCCAATGGCTGAGTTTCATGGTGCAAACACTCGTAACCCAGATTTCCAGACATACATCGATTCTTAATGAATAGTCGGAAAATACTGTTCCCATTCATGCCTCATGCACAAATACTTGTACAGTAGCGCCATGACCATTCATAACTTAAATGTGTGCTACACATCTGGAAATCTTTTGGACAAGGGATTTTGAGTGAAAAAAACCCTTGAAATGCATTCGTCTTTCATTTCCACTTGTGGGATAAGAACTTCACATTCTCCCTTGCAACTTGTAGACTTACAGGTTAGGAGTACAGTAATAAACGAAAGGGTGCCAGGGATCATTCCAGGCATTGGCACATAATCATCTATATTGTTAAATTTTGAACAGTGCTTGGCATGTTTCAAGCAGTTGCCAAGAAGTATTCTCCTAGACAGTGCCCCAACATGGTTCAAAAGTTAGCATGATCCAAGGACTATTCCCAGTAAAGAATGAGGACATGAATACATGAGCACTGCTGGTTTGTGTTCAACCTGCTGTCCACCATAAACCCTGATCCTTTTCTGCAAAGCTGTTTTCTCTCCAATTAGTTTCCAGCCTGCACTGTTGCATGAGACTGACGCATCCCAGATATAGGTTTTATCACTTGCCTTTTTTTAGTTTCTTGAGGGTATAGTCAGAGCACTGCCCAACCTATCGAGGTTCTTCTAGCAAGCACCCATGGCCACCGGTGTACCAGTTTCTCCTTCCAGTTTGATGTAGACTGAAAATTACCTGAAAATGTACTCCATCACAGTGTTCAGCTCAATCATGATAATATTAAACATTTTGGGGCCCAATATTGATTTCTCTCAGACACTACTAGTAACCACCACCAGCTGAACTTTGTTCTGCTGATCACAACTTCTTCAGCATGGTGGTTCAAACAATCTTTTGCCTCTGTGGTCATCCATTTGTACAGTCCATATTTCACAAATTTGGTTACTGCAATACTCTACAAGTTTTGTTAAAAGCCTTCCTGCATTCACAGAATCACAAAATGGCAGAAGTTGGAAGGAATCTCTATAGATTATCTAGTCCAGCATCCCTGCCAAAGCAGGTTTACCTAGGGCAGGTTGCACAAGACCATATGGACTGCCAGTGGTGGTCAATTTTCTCTCTTGTCTATAAAGGGAGCTGGAAGACTGAGTCAGAGGGATGTATCTGAACTGCCCATGTCTAAAGGTAGGTGATCTGATTTGTACTTGCAGGAACAAGAGATAGGCTAGGCTTTCTCTTATACATTTATTTGTAGCACCATAGTTAAGAACAAGATAACAAGACTCTGCAGGGCATTGCAGAGTTGATAAAAGGTGTTATTTCAAACAGGAAAGTGATAACAAAACATGTTGAATCACAGAATCACAGACTGGTAGGGGTTGGAAGGAACTTTAGTAGTTCCTTGTCTCTCTTGCACTGAGGAGCTCAAAAGTGGACACAGTACTCCATATACAGCCTCGTTAGGGTAAAATAAAGGGAAGGATAAATTCCCTCAACCTGAAGGTCACACCTTTCTTCATGCTCCTCCAGGATACCACCATTTATTATTTTTTTTGGCTACATGGGCACGTTGTTGGTTCATAGTTAATTTGTTGTCTACCAGCACTCCCAGGTTATTTAACCTAATATCCAGTCTAGCCCTTCTTGCAGAACTATTTTGTCTCATCACTTGGCACTTGTGAGAAGAGTCTAACACCCACTTCATTTCAGCCGCCTTTCAGATAGTTGTACAAAGCAAGAAATGTTTTCTCTGAGACTCGTTTTCTCCAGGCTAAACCCCAGTTTGCTCAGCTGCTTCTAATATACCTTGTCTTCTAAACACAAACAGCTGCATTACCTTCTGGTACAACATAAAAGTAGAACCATGAGCACATTAGACCCTATTGATCATAGCTCTAGCTCTTGCACATAGAATCCTGTACAGGTAAGAAATACCACTAACTAAATTCTACTGGCTTTTGAAGGAGCAAAAAAACTATAAGCATACAATTTCATGCATTATTAGGGCATGATGGTCATTGTAGTGTGCAAGGAGAGACAATAAAAAGGGAACTATGGAGGTAAGAGGTTATTTATAATGGAATTTAAGTGTCAGGGTAAGTATGAAAACATCACATGTTCAGGCATGACTTGGAAGCACAAATCTGATATGTGCATGTAAGTTAGGCACATAGGGAGTCCAAGGCTTCATGTTTTTCACGGGGTACATCAGCTAACGGGACAGCCTAAGACGCCTATATTTGTAGGGCCGTGGAGATAAATCTCTGTCTAAACTGAATAAATTCCTCTTTCTAAACAGGTGCCAAAAAGGAAAAAGTACAGTAAGAAGAGTAGATTTTTAAGGAATTCAGAAAGCAAACATTCATTCTGCACCTTCCTGCAGTCAACTGAGAGAAAGAAAATAATCTAATAGCATACTAAAAAGGGACTCATCTTTCCAAAAAGAAGCTGCTTTTTGTAACATGACCTTGGAGTGGCCCATAATATCCCAGTTTGTGGTCTCTATAATAAAATAAAAAGATAGGGAATTCTACATAAAGCTGTGACATATCCCTGCTGGCTCAGAGACGCTACATTTTGCTGATTATTTTGATGCTTCCTTCATATTGCTGTACTTGGCACAGGATCACAATGAGAGGCTGAAGCGTTATGTTTTTTTGCTGGCATAGAGCCACTGAAATAGTAAGGAACACAACAGAGAAGTGCTCTGATAGATCTCTGTGCTTTTTTGAAGAATTGAATGATGTCTAAATGTTGCAAATTCCCCACTTTCCGTGTTGCAAATTCCTCACTTTCACTGCAAGAGAATTAATCTCATTAAGACTGCAAGGTGACCAAGGCAAGGATTCTGTATTAAGCATGAGCATCACCAGCAAAATAAGAATATGGTGGTCAAGAGTCTTCCCTTAACACTATTAGAGCAGTATGTCCTAGTTTGTGCAAGCCTTTGCCCATACGGCAAAGGAATTTTGTCACCCACTTATGCATACAGAACTTTGTAAGGTTTAAAAAAACCAACAAAACAGTTTTAAAATTCTGTGCCTTCTTGGCCTGAAAGCTTGTGTTATTTTCTCATTCACTTCATGCTGTGATGCACCACTGGGACAGCAGAGGTGCTGTAGCTAGATCTCCCTCACCAGAGGTTTTTATTCATGTATCAGGACAGTGAGGCCTGAGGTGAGGTAGCACAAAGAAAGCTTTTGCAGTCTCTAGAGGCTGAGAGCTGCTGTTCTACAGCTGGGATTTCCTATGAAGTTGTTCCATGGCATAGTGTTTTGTTTGTTTGGATATTTTTAAGAAGCAGAGCTAAACTTTCTCCAAAGGACAAGTGTACTCTTCCTGACATCTCAGAGTGACTGCCAGTACATTACATAGGGAAAGGATGATATATTCAAGTTCCCTGTGACACTCAGAGGATCACGAAGAGGTCCTTTTCGTTCTAATATCTGTATTCATTAGGGCTTGCTTTTGCTCACAGAAAAGTTAAAATCCACCAATAAGAATAGTTGTGAATACTATTATGCCAACCATTCATTCTCCTATCTGTAGATCAAGTAACTTTAGTTAAAAAGGGTAAAATTTTGCACTAGTGCCTTTGTGAGACCTGGAGGGTCTCCTGGATAGTGTATTCCATACAATGGATCTGATGTGTTGTATGCAGGCTACTTGGTAACTTGCTCATTCAAAACCCTTTTTCAACTTTTGTTGAAAGGACAGACTTTGCCTAGATCTGTACAGAGCATAGTGCAAGCATATCCATTATGTATTTGAAGAATAATAGTTTTATAAATAAACATCTGTAATAAGGCAAAATTGAAAGCAAGTGCCCTGGGTTTGTCTAGGATGGGGTTAATTTTCCTCACAAGAATTTTGGAGGGACCACACCCAGTATAGCCAGCTGAAAGAGATAATGGGGTATTCCATACCATACACATCATAGCATGTTAGAGAGGTCTTGTTAATAATTTTTTTTAAGTGTATCTGCAGATCATGGTTCTATCTTTGGATGTTCATTTTTGCAGTGTCTGTTGACTTTGTTTACTACTGTTCTAGAGTTGAAGAGTAATGGAACTGGATTGTTGCTGCAACTTCCAATTTAGTGAAAAAATCTTTATAAATTCTGGCAAAAGGGGGAGAAACTACCAACTTGACAAAAATGTTTGTGCAGAGAATATGTTTGGCAGTTTATGAAACAATCAAAAGGAAGCTGTGTGTGGTCTGAGCCAGGCCATGCTAAAGAAGGTTCTATATAAGCAGGCAGTTATGGCTGGTTTCAACACAAGGAGTCAAATGGCTATTCCTAGGATTAAGCCTCCTACTCATTTTTTTAATAAACAAAGCCTAATTAAAATGTCCCAGTTATTAACATTGAAAGAGTTGGCTACTGTGCACATACAGTATATTTCCATTACATTTTTAAATCAATTCATAAAGCTGCAGGCCAACATTCCATAGAAATGCTGCTGGCCATGAATGACGTCCTTATTGTGAAATGGGATGGAAAATGCACTGCTAAATGCACAGTGGACACATTTTGCTAAACGCTAACAACTGAGACATTTTCATTTGTTTTTGCTTATTGCAAAAATAAACAAAGTAAACAAAAGGCATGAGTGCAAAGCAAGGGAGTTATTAAAAAGAGCCTTTCACTTAAGTCCTTCTGGCTTAGCCATCTTCTGTACAATTTAATTTCTAGTGGGTATTCTCTCAGCTGGTTCCATTTAGTTTTGACTACCAGATGTGAGTATGGGTCTATTCCTTGGTTTAAAGAGACAGCAGTGTATGCAATTAAAGCATTCTCAAATCTTGAAAGTATTGTTTTACCATTGCAAGAAACCTTTTTCTTACTCTCTTTTTATTATTTTATTTAAATTAAGGCAGTTTTGGGAATATGCTGCCTAGTGAAGAGCAGGATTCATGTCTGAAGTAGTCATCTCCTACAGGTATGAGACAGATGTTTCCCTTCATAAATACTCAGCTCAGGCTGCCAGCTTAAAGGCAGTAACAAGTATGGTTTAACTGTGCAAGAGCTGCTAACTCTGTGGGGACAAAACAGTCTGGGGGCTGGAGAGGGGAGGAAATCTGTAATGTATTGTCTGTCCTATAGGGAATAGTAGAGGGAGGAGCACCTTCCTCCCATCAATAATAATTACACATGGCAGTCTGGATGTCAGACCAAATAGGGCCTGAATGTTTCAGAGCTTTAAAGTACAAAAGTATTCATTTATAAGGAGATCTGTGTGTCTTGTGAAACCCTATGTAAGATGGGAATGTAGAATGGCAAAGAATTTTCAGATTTCACAATTTGTCCCCATGCACATTTGGAAAGAAATGTAGTTATTTCAAAGGATTCCATGAAAGACAATGAGAATGGTTTGAGGTCAGTCAAAGCATTGTATTACAGTTTTGAGTTCTGTATTATATAATATAATATATATTAAAAACAAATCAAGAAAACAAGTCAGTCTAAAATCGAAACAGCTTGTTCTGGAAAGCTGGAGCAGAAGGTTTTGGCTGAGTACATATGAACAAGTCATGCAGACCAAGAGTGGGTCTGCAGTGAGAAGATGCTGGTGTAGAGGACCTGACATCTGTAATATACATGTTTTGGGGGGTTTTGCTTCACACTAGCTTTAGTCTGTTCCCATGGTTTAAACATTCATAACTGTTTGGAGTACATTAGCCGTGCTTCTGGAGCACATCTTCCAGTTGAATTTAATCTGAAAGGAATCTAGGTCTCTTGTTCAGAGATCTCTCCGTGATGTGAACCAGAGTGTGGTAAGTGGGAACAAACGGGGAATTGGTTTCAAAAGTGCACTCAAGAGCCGAATGAACACGCTGAAGTAGACTCTCCTTTTTTCTACCTTTTAAAGGCCAAATTTCAGAGAAGACAACATTTGTTCCTCCAGCTTTTCAACTCTAATAGAAATATTCTTTCTTCCAGAAAGCTATTGAGAATTCTTTCTGCCAGTTTTATTTAATGCTTCTCCTTTCAGTAGGAAACAAGAAGCAGGCACTCATTTCAATATCCTACCCCGCTCCGACGTTATCGAGTGCAGGAAGGCTTCTTCAGGCCTTGAATCACTCTACAGAAATGTCACCAGATCCCGCTGTATCTGGCAAATACCCAGGGGAAACATATGGGAAGCATGTGCCGTGACTGGGGGTGGGGGTTATTATTTTCTTAATCACCACCACAACTGTGCTTTACTTTTTAAATTTTTTTTTTTCCCCCCTGAAATGCCACTGGATTCAATTTGAGCACAAGTGTTATTCCTCCTTGCTCCTCTGCTTCTCGCCTTGGAAATTCTTCCACACAAAGGCTCTGCCTCACTCAAGGGGTATAAAAAGATAAACTTGCTGCGAGATGGCACCAAGTAGGAAGTGAAACTATTTGCACTATCTGCTCCTTGTTTGTCTTTTTCTTTAAGAACAAAACAAAACAATTTAAAAATAAAATAATTCCCTTTTTCCTCTCAAGTAATCTCTTAGAGTTGATATGCCATCCCATTACAAACTCAGTCCCATTTTGATACTTCCTGATATTATTCTTTTTTCAGGTACAGCAAATCACAAAGCATACTGTCATTGCCAAAGTGGCAGGAAGAGAATTTCCCAATATCAAGAAGTTTATTTAAATGGATTTTAGTTTCAGGTCCATTCCTTTACATTTTGAACTAAAATTATTGCCTTTGTTCCATCTGGTATCTGGATTATGATTTTTAAAATTTTTTTTTTTATTATTATACAAATAAAGATTTGTCTGAACTACTCTGGGGACCAAAATACTAAAAGGTTCCAAATAGGAAATTTGGATTATTAAAGTTTAAATTTGAATTATTGTAATAAACAAACCCAAACAAAGTTAGAATTAATGGTTACTGAAATCTCCTCTAGGATTTTAACTGATTTTAAACTAGTATTAAACAAAGACATCTTATAAGCCCATTCAAGAACTAAGATACTACTGTATTAGAAAACAGACAGGAAATTCTGATGCTCATAGGATGGGACAGATTGTGACAGAAGTACCTTCATTATATGGAAATATGCCTATACATATATATTTAGAAATACCTTTTGTTTCCTGCATTCTGTTTCTTGCTCTTTCATAGTGGATCTAGTTCCCATTTTGCACCATCTGTACAAAGTATTTTCCAAGTACTTAAATTGTTACCCCAAATGCCTGTAAATATTCAGACCTGAGAAAAGTTAGTGAAGTTCCAGGTCAAACCTTAAAATCACAACAGCTAAGCTGAAAATTTCCACAGTTTAAGAAGGAGTGATGGAGAGCCCAAACACAAGAAGCTATCTAGAACCATCTCATCCATTGTTCTGGAAGGTTAGAGGAAAATAGCACTGGGACCAGAAGCATTGTGTTCAGCTGCAAGCAATTCAGCCAGTACAGGAGTTATTATTAAATATTATTGTGGGGTTGTTACTATTAAACCCTTTCTTCCATGAATGGTGCTCAATCTTATTTTTTTCTTTCCCTGAATGATCTTAGTGTTTAAATAAGGGCATTCACTGGCCTAAGGTCTTGGGCTGAGATAATTTTTTTGGCTGTGGATATTAAGATAAAAATAACCATAGCAACCATAGAGAATTTCATAAAACATTTGTTTGCTTCTGTTTAGCTAGAAAAGTCCAAATAAAAAATGTCATCTATATCTGGTGTGTGTTATACATTGTACCATAAATGTCATTTGTTAGTTGTTTCTCTTTTTGTGGTTTGGGAGGAAATTCCAAATGTAGCTGAGGGAATCTGGCTTTAAAGATACAGAGAGCCCTCATTCACTATTGAAATGCATTCTGGGAGGACTTTGAGAAGTTTTGTGCAAGTAAAATTTGCCTGCACATGATAAGAAATATTTTTTAGGAAATCCTAATAGAATCAGAATAACCAAGAAAACACAAAGATTGAGTTACTTAAAGAGATGTGCTTAGCATAATTAAAAAAGAAAACAAACAAAAACCCAACCCCTAACTTCATCAATGCATTCAAAACTGGAAAAATTCCTGGTATCTCAAAAAGTCAAAGATAAAAGAACTTTTTTTTTTTCTCCTCTGGGATACATGATTTACAAGTTTTGCCCACAGCAAGACTTCCCAAGAGACCTATTGATAGAATTATGTTTTAAACATTATTAAAACCTACATTTTATCTTGTTTGATTTGTGACATGAAACATAAACCAAACATATCAGCATAGAATAATCCTAGTTTGAGACTGTTTTAATTTATTCTGTACCTACAAGGAATGCAACTGTCCAAACTGACATTATCTTTAAGCTGTGACGAGACAGTGTTAATGCCCTAGCTGGTAAAAATCTGATTTTGTATCTCATCCATAATGGAAGAAAGAGAGATCCCACTCTTAGTGAGTAGTCCTGAGGTTTTGAAAAACCCCGAGTTTCTTACCGTCTTTCTTCTAGTTTAGGTATTTGGTCAGTCCTACAAGGTTTATGCTGAGGGGAAGATACTAAAAGCTGTAGTGAACTACGGGTCTAATTAAGGCATTCTTCTCTCAAACCATCATACTTTATCACAGAATCAGAATTACAGAATGGTTAGGCTTGAAAGGCACATTTAAAGGTCATCTTGTCCAACCTCCCTTCAGTGAGCAGGGATGTCTTCAACTAGATCAGGTTGCTCAGGGTAATGTCCAACCCGACCTTGAAAGTTTCCAGAAACAGGGTATCTACCACCTCTCTGGGAAGCATATTTCATTGTTTCACCACTCTCACTGTAAATAAATTTCTTCCTTCTCTCTTTTGTAGTCTATTATGTTCCAGTAAGGGACCAGGGAGACATCAAATTCAGTTATTTTTGAAACAGAACTTCATGAGCTTAATAGAGCTATGTGATGGTTGATGACAGCCTGCTCATCCAGGAGGTCACTTTTATGTTTTATTCTATGCTTGTCACATGAGGGAAAAAAAGTATTTTTGTAACTTATGTGCTCAGGGTGTGGATTTTCCTACTTGATAATGCTTCAGGAAGAAAAGAGGAAGAAAAGATCCTCCGAACCAAAGAGCAAGGTCATAGGAGACAATTAAATAGCATGTCACAGGGAAGATCTCTTGACAAGAGAGGTCAAAAGAACATCTTTGACTCATTTCATATCTGGAATTTTATCTAAACTACAGACAGAATGTGAAATTTTATTTAAGGTAAAAAAAAAATTAAAATTAATTCTTAGATTTGATCTCAGTATGGAAAACAGTAAAATCCAGTTGTCTATGAAACTGTCATCCTGCTGCCTTCACTGCTTGCTGTAGGTGGAAACTGCTGTGTAAAAGAAAAGAGTGGCCCAGGTATTGGTAACTCAGAGTGCAAATTGCAGTCAAGTAGAAGCCAGAGTTAATCTCACTCTGGAGATATGCCAAGTGCTGCTTAAATCAGGAGCTGAGCTAAAGAAACTGAGGACATTTTGACATCTTGATCCAAGTAGGAAGAAGCCTTCAAAGACAGCTTGAGGCAAAATTCATTGGCTACACATATTGGAGTACTATCAAAGAAATCTCTGAGGTAACCCAGCCAGCAGAGTGAAGAGAAAAACCTCAAGTCTATCTGCACTTCAAGTCTCACTATAAGTCATGATTACTTTCAGGATGGCTGATTCCCTACATTATCCATACCCCTGCCTTTTCTGCTATATCTTCTATTGTTTTGAGTTGTATGGCAGCTAAGTGACATTTCTAAAAATGCAAATGTCTTATATTTCATGAGGCAATCTTGTATGGGATGTGAGTTCAGGCTGACCACAGGAGCAGTGGAGGCAGGCTGGAATGGGTCCTGAATGTATTCTCAGTTTCAAGTTTTGACAAACACAACCTTTTTCTAATAATCACTAGATAATATGTGCTTACTAGGAGAGAAGAATTGTCTTGTTTCTTCTTGAGGGTCATTGCTACACCACAAGTGTCAACAGACTGAATGGGTATAACAAGTGGGGAGAAAAAAGAAAAAAAAATCAGTAAGTTTGGATCCTCATAAATTTAAAATAGAGCACTATGAGGAACTTCAAGCCAAATGGATAATATATATGCAAGCATTCAGAAGAAATAAGACATTTACTGCAATGTAATTGAACATGAGTGAAGCATTCACACAGATTCCAAAATACTTTCTCAGAAGGATGAACACATTGTGCTTCTGCAGATATCCACATTATTTTAACTTCAACAGAAATACTTACAGCATAAAGCACAAAATCTGCCCCTCAGCATATATTGCAAAGCCAGGTCAAATCAGTTAGCGTGTTCTTTAGTCTGAAATGAGAAGCTAAGAGAGCTCAACTGTTAGCCTTCCTTCAATGACAGTATCTATTTTTTTCCAGTCAGTGATGGCTAATCATCCTAATCTTACCAAAAGAGCATATATTGAGGGTATTTCTTTTCAGTCGTTTAAATGCAATCAATTGATACAATAAATTGTTGTTATTTGCAATTTTTAAACACATTCTTAATAGAAGCTGTGATAGCTTTCAAGTAAATATTGTTGTAAACAGAACTTTTTTTCTGGCACTTTACAAGTCGATACCAGCAGAGCAATTAACAGATATTTCCTGTTAACTACTTTATCTCTGACCAACTGTCATTGGATCCTAAGCCCACACAAGAATTTCAGTTGATTTTGCATGGTTATGAAAGCTGTGGGAAATGCCTATTACTTCAAATATGGGCAGCTTTGAGGTATATTTTTAATTTGCGTAGAGCTGTTTCATACAGAGCTCTCGAACTGCCCAGAGTGGATACACAGAGAGGTTGTGGAGTTCCCACTCTCTGGAAATTTTCAAAACCAGCCTAGATGCATTCCTGTTCAACCTGATCTAGGAGTTACCTGCATTAGCAAGGGCTTTGAAATAGATCACCTCCAGACACCTCTTCCAACCCGTATTATTTTATGATTCTAGTGATATGGTCCATTACAGAATAAATGTAGGCATTTCACACTGAATATTGCACTGGTCCATATAACTGGAGAATGGAAGATGGCATGACATTTATCTCATGCCCCTGATTTTAGAGATATATCACTTTGAGTATTCCTGGAAAGTTCATATACTGAGAAACAGATGAAAATACAAATATCAGCACCATCTTGGCTATCACAATGGTCAGATCATAGGGATGGCTTTCTTAGAAAGGGATACCCCTTATTCCTGATATGCCCCTAGGAAACCAAGTTTCAAGTAGCAGGGGTTAAGAAATAGCTGCACTTGAAAAAAATCCATTGTCAGACTTAAACAAACAAACAAATCTTTTAACAGCTCATATTTATGTTTTACTTCTCTCTGGAAAGGACTAAATGTCTTAAATGCTCCATAAAGCACTGTGTTTTTCTTCAAGCTGTGACATTCACTCTACCTTAGCTTCAACCATCTTGCTGCAAATTCTCCTGAGGGGTACCTTGGTTTCTTTTGTGACCAGACACTGAATTTACACTTATAAACTTTGGTTACTGAAATCAGGTTACGTTTAAAAGTGAACAGCACAGCACCTTTATAAACTGTTATTTTAATGTTAGTAACATCAGAAAACTATTACCTCCATAATAACATTGACTAAAACCAGGTTGGCCTCAGTATACCTGCTTACATACAAAATAATTATGAGCATCCCCAGTCTCATGAGGTTGAGACTAGTCTCAAAAGACAGTTGAGAGACTTTGAAGACTAGAGACTGATTTTCTTAATCATTTTCCACAGCCTTGCTGTAGACTTGTAACAGTATCCCAGCTTTTCAAGGAGTGGATTATCATTTAATATTAGTTTCGATCTGTGGTCTCTTAAAAGCTATGACATATTCCTCAGGCTGGAGATGGTCCATTAGTTCACCTGAGGAGTTTAATTAAGGGTACTTAATGCCAATTTTTAATTGGGGACAGTATGAGACACAGTGTGGGGCAATAAGACTTTTTTTTTTTTTTTTTTTTTTCCCTTTCTTCCATGAATGGTGTATCATTATTAGCTTTATGTAAGCCCTTGTGTTCTGGTTGTATATACAAAATATTCACTCAAGTCTGAAGGCTGTACTTACAGTAATCCACAAAGGTAAGATGTAGACCTAATCTAGTAGAAGATACCTCTGGCAGCGGGGTTGGAACTAGATGAACTTTAAGGTCCGTTTCAACACAAACCATTCTGTGACTCTATGATTCCACTTGAGAAATTTCTCTGCTCAGATGGAAGGCAAGTGGTGGAAAAGGAAAATCATTCTATTATTCAAGTTTTATACTGGAATTTATAATTGAATAAAATTTAATTATAAGATAATAGTCACTGAATATTTTTCAGTATTTATTGCTTTGTGATCTTAAATTTCTGTTTTAAATATGGGAATGTGTTATCAAAGATAGCACATAATTATTCTATTTTTCTGCCTGTCACTGTTATTAAGATGAAAGAACCACTTATAAAATGGAGGGAAGATATAATTCCAGCATCTAAGTGAAGTTTTCAGCTTGGTGAACAAGTTTTGGGCTTTTTTTCAAAGTCCTTGCTTTAAATGGGTATAATTTCTTCTTCATTGATGGAAGAATGGGACTTACCACCTATTGTACTCTGAACTAATAACCGTGATTACTAGTTGAAGATTCGAAATTTTCTGCTATGTCTATCTCAAAGTCAAACTGAAAAGTTTGTAATATCCTGTTTTCATTATCAGAACTCCAGAAGGATTCATGTGGGAAGGGGTCTCATCTGTAGAATGAACACTTCTGTTGCAACAGAAGAAATGACATTGAAATATGGAGCTATTTCAAACCAAGAAAGATAAAATGTTACTTAGCATGGGGAGAGGAGCTCAAAAGCAGGCCTGATAAGTTTCTTTGATTTAACATAGGGCTTGTTTATAACACAATCTTTGGTCTTGAGAGAAAATTTATTCCTTTGTTTATTGCTCTCCTTTAAACAGTTACATAGGTTTCCTTCTGCATTCTTAATAGGTCAGAAACAAACTGCAAATCCTGTAACACAAAACATGAAGAAGATTTATTTGATCTTACAGCATTGCCTTGTCAGCATCTGAATATCCGTGACCCCATCCAGTCCTTTAAAAATTCAAACCAAGCAATATGTCATTCCTCTTACTGCAAAATTCTGCAGCACACTGAGCTTTCTTGAAGATGATTAACATGATCTGCTCTCTGAAGGTCTCTTCCAAGCCCCAACATTCTGCAATTCTACAATTTGCCAGCCTCCAGTCAGCTGAGACCTCTGCAGTTAGCCAAGACTGCTGGTGAACGACAGAAAGTGGCCTGGTGAGTAGTTTTAACAGCTCCTTCAGTACGTGGAATTAAAACGCTGGGCTTCCTGACCTGAGTGGGAAAGGTTTCAGAAGTATTGGTTTAGGCCATCATGCCAAATAAGGGGTGCAGGGAACTATCTGTTATTATAGAGCTAATGGATCCAGCTGGATGTCTCTTCCACTAACAGCAGCATTTTTTTGCATCCAAACAATTTCGTGTAATTTCCACACACCTCAGCTATCCTCAGTTATCCTCCTTTCATCTACATACAGGCCAGATGAAAATGTGTTTTTCGTATCCCAAGATATTGGCAGGTGCACAAGGAACTAACATTTCTGTTAAAAATAGATTCATTTAAACTTAAAATATTTGGCATCTATGACACCTGATGTGGTTGCTATCTATTCTGTTTCTGCTGTTCCCCCTTCATCACAAGCTTTTACAAGACAATATTGAGTCTTTTAAATTTAATTAGAACCTTATTTGATTCTCTTTCTGAATCTGGCTCTGCTGCTCATGGTTGGAGCCTTTTTCTTTTCTCCATACACAGTAAAAATATTATTAGATAGCTCTTTGTTGTGGTATTTCACAATCTAAAATGTATACTTCTCATTCAAAAACATTACACACATCACTGCAGCACAGTATTTCAGAGAGAACCATAACTGAGTGGAGGGAATTAATACTTCTCATGCTGAAGCACATTCTTTTAAGTATATATTTTGATATTGCAGTTATTTATAATCAGTTTTATGGATTTTTACTCCCTCTTAACCAAATAGCACACTTTCTCTTGCTAATAGTTACACTGTCTTGAGACTACTTGAGTGAGATACTACTTACCATGAATATATGGGAAAAAAATTTTCCAGTGAGTTACCTCTGTCCAAGAAAGTTAAGATGGAACAAGATACTGTTTTGACTATCAGGGTACCACAATCTATGTTGACAGGTACTTAGTGTGCTCCCTCACATGATTTTGGCATGTGCCAAATAGTACTGTGACCGTCACTACAGATCAGGAGATGACATAGGGTAGAAACTATATCCAGAAGGATACGGATGAGGTCACTGTGCTTGTGGAATGAGAAACAAGAGTTTAGCTATGGAGACACAAGCTATATAAGTCCAAACACAGTAATAGATTTATATTCACATTTTGCTTTATATATTGGCACATTCTATTTTTTTCAGGTTCAGTACATTACTCTGAGTTAGAGTTGGATTTCTTGAGTTGACTGTGGAGGATGCTACTCCTTAATGCTTAGAAATATTAATAGTTGAATCTCAACAAAAGCATATATAGAGTGAGTCAGGATATGTGTTTTTCCTATGAAAACATTTTATCAAAACCAAGACTAGCACATTTTGTTTGCAATTTTAAGTAATTCTGTCCTAAACCATATAATCATTACCCCACATTCCTGTTTTCATGTATAATCTGGGTTCTTTTCCTGGATGTTATGTGGTATTGTATTCTAAAGGCTACTCACATGACTACAGAGTTTTGCAGCATATGTAGCACAGGTTTGTGAAGTGTGTGCCCAGTATTGGAAATTGTTTTCAGTAATTGCTATTACTAGGAAAACAACCTATTCAACAGGGCAAATCTAATTTCTTCATATAAAAAGGTCTGAAATTAAAACTTGTGAACAGCCCTTGCTACATTTTCCACTTGTTTTAGATGTTCTCATTTTGCTATCAATAATTTATTCATAAATGTAATTTGTTTATCCCATGGCAAACCATCTTCAGAAGATAGCATTTTGATGACAAAAATGCTGAAATCATCAATACCAGTGTGGTTTCAAGGTCCTTTCTTTAAAGAGTCTTTGGTTATCAAGTCCAAGAACCAGAATCCTGAATCAAGCTTCAGGGCTCTGCAGCTGCAGTGATCTCCACTAACTGAAAAATATATGTTCTAACAGAGATGATCACTACCCCAAAATTACAGAAAATGAAACAGTTTTTGGGTTGGAAAAGAAAACACTGCCATTATCATTCTACAAAGACTGTTTCTGTTTCCTTTGTGGAGAGAAGTAACTGCATATCAGTCTGCTTAGTCTGCTGCTTTGCCTGGCGGGAATCAACCAGTAGTAACAATAAGCTCTCTTTTTACAAAACTAGTGTTGTTAATAGTCTAACACTGAAATCAAACTTTAGAGTTTTAAGTAATTTTTTTTTTTTAAGGTATCCTTAAAGAATCTCGATGAACCAATAATACAGTTCTGAACTTCCTTCTTCCCACTGAGGTTATCTCTGCAGCTTTGGATCTCCATTTGCCACTCCTTTATTAACACTACTGAGTCGTGAACTCTTAGAAAAAAAAAGGACATAAAACTATGGAATTCACTCATGTCATACCTGGGGCTATATCTTTGACTTTTGGCACCGTCCCAAGCAATGCAGGACTTTTAGGCACGCTAATGTATTATTTGCATATGAGCCAAAAGCATTTTTTTTTCCTCTGGCCTGTCTTTATTTACCTTATAGCTTAGGCATTCTTAAAATGCATTTGAGTTGACGAGCTAGCTCAAAGGAGATTATTAGTGCTTTTTGAGTAATGAAAACAAGCAAGCTAAGCAAAAAAACACTTTTGAATTTTTCTAGCTTTACGTTGTAGGTTCATGGCTCCTTCCACATTTGCTGTCAGCTTATTTTACTAACCTATATCATTTTTATAGATCATGAACAGTAGAGGCCTAAATTTTGACCTCTGTCGGGCCTCAGTAAATCTACTTTTCCACAATCTAACATAGCTTCTCTGTTTTCTGTTTTTCCATCAGCACTTTATCCACTCCCATGTACTTCCCTAGATCCTGGCAACTTTTAGCTTAAACAGAGAGCAGTAGTATGGAACCTTGTCAAAATGTTCTGAAGATCCAAATAAATTATGCTGTGTTTTATCAGCTTTGTCTGCAGCCTCCTGAAGCATCAAGTTAGCCAAGATCTTTTCTTTCTAAATCATTCTTGTTATCTCTGTTAGTTTAGCACTGTGTATTTACTTTTATAACATGTCCTTTACTATATTCTGTATTAAATACCACAGTGATGTGACTGCGGTTCCTTCAGAATGCCCTTTTCAACTTTATGCAGAGCTGTACTGTATTATCCATTCATTTCATTTGTGGTATGCTAACTGAATAAAACAAGCCTTCCAGTACCATACTGGAAAGCAATCCTAAGTGTTTCATGAATCCTTAATGCCTTTTTTTTCCCCCATATTTCCATTTAAGGGTCTCCAGTTCTTCAAATATTTTCATTGCTGCTCCATAAAGTTTGAACAGATTCAACTTTACTGATTTTTACTGAGTTCTGTGATGTCAATAATGTCTTGACAACAGAAGTTATTGAAACTTTTTCGAGCAATATGTAAAAACTTTGAAAGATAGTTGAAATATTGTGGGCTATTGTTTTGTTGTCAGAGCATATCTATGTCATATGTTAAATCAATTTCCGTCTGAATTTGGATTTCCAAATTTCGTATCTTGATCTGCCATTACTTATAAAAGAAGCTCTTTCTCTTTCTATTTAGATAATATTTAAAACTGGTTATTTTGTGAATCTCAGACACTTAATGTGAAGCCAGGTTTTGGAGAATATTTGAACAGCTCACTTTTCTGAATGTATATATGAAAATGTTTGTTCTTAAAAAACCTTCTCGGAACCCCTTTACTTTGCTCTCATTAGACCCCCACCTGTAGTACTGTGTGCAGTTCTGGAGCCCCCAGCACAGGAAGGACATGGAAATGTTTGAGTGGGTCCAGAGGAGGGTCATGAAGATGATCAGAGGGCTGCAGCAGCTCTCCTATGAGGACAGGCTACAAGAGTTGGGGTATTTTAGCCTGGAGAAGAGAAGGTTTCATGGAGACCTTAGAACAACCTTCCAGTATCTGAAGGGGGCCTACAGGAAGGCTGGGGAGGGATTATTTACAAGGTCTTATAATGACAGGACTAAGGGCAATGGGTTTAGACTGGCAGAGGGAAGATTTAGACTGGATGTTAGGAAGAAGTTCTTTGCAGTGAGGGTGGTGAGACACTGGAACAGGTTGTCCAGGGAGGTTGTGGCTGCTCCCTCCCTGGAGGTGTTCAAGGTCAGGTTGTATGAGGCCTTGAGTGACCTGTACTAGTGGGAGGTGTCCCTGGCTATGGCAGGAGGTTGGTACTAGATGATCCTTGGGGTCCCTTCCAACCTTACCATTCTATGATTCTGTGATTCTAACTAATTTTTAAAAGGCTTAGCAACTTTTCATGTTTTAACCTCCAAACTGTCAGTTTCTTTGGACTTGATTTTTGCATGAAAGCCAGTCAATTAGTTATGTGTGCAATGACTACCGGTTCAATTATATCTCTGCTTTTTGGGACCATTTGCACTACTTTCATGCTTTCAGATTCAGCAAATTCCCTTTTCTTACAAACCAGCTGCAGACATGATAGTCAGAATAAACCTATAGATTGTTAAGTCAATATTATCAGTGACACTAATGTGTCAAGTAAAACTGAGCTTGAAGCTACACTCCTTTGAGCTCTCAGCAATCAACAGAGCATCCTTCATGAAAGTACATTGGTTTTGCTTAGAAGGCTCAATTCAGTTGATATACATAGATTTTCAGTGTCAATAGAGGAGATTCAGGGTACCCTAGTTGACCTTTAGTTAAAATCCTGTACAGAAGGATCATAGAATTACAGAAAACTTTTGGTTGGAATGGACTTTTAAAGGTCATTTAATGCAACCACCTTACAGTGAGAAGGGATAACTTTAACAGGTCTCTCAGAGATGCATTCAACCTGATCTTGAAAGGATATTGGTCTCCTGTAGATTTTGTGCTTTATCTCCCTGCCCTGTGCTGCTGTTAGGCAACCTGCTGTATCTTAAATGGCATGAGATAGATGAATTCACAATGGAGTTCTAAAGACCCCCATCTTTAGATGGGCATGCTGAAGAGGTTTTGAGTGGTCTGTCCACCTTAGATTGTTTCTGCAGGCTACTGAGAAATAGCCTCGTGTAGTGTGCAACTCAATTTTAGTTATATTTAGATACCATTGAGAAGGAATCATAGAATCATAGAATCATAGAATCATAGAAT
>VWZE01022424.1:81588-134993 GCA_013396675.1 Eubucco bourcierii
GAGAAGAGAAGGCTTCAAGGGGACCTGATAGTAGCCTTCCAGTATCTGAAGGGGGCCTACAGGAAGGCTGGGGAAGGATTATTTACAAGGTCCTGCAATGACAGGACAAGGGGCAATGGGCTTAAACTGGCAGAGGGGAGATTTAGACTAGATGTTAGGAGGAAGTTCTTTACAGTGAGGGTGGTGAGGCACTGGAACAGGTTGCCCAGGGAGGTTGTGGATGCTCCCTCCCTGGATGTGTTCAAGGCCAGATTGGATGAGGCCTTGAGTAACCTGTACTAGTGGGAGGTGTCCCTGCCTATGGCAGGGGGTTGGAACTAGATGATCCTTGAGGTCCCTTCCAACCTTACCATTCTATGATTCTATGAAAGGAAACTGAATAATTGGAAAAGTGTTTGGTTCAGTGGTTGGAGTTTGTAGCAAACAATGTTGTCTGCAGCAATGAAACAATTACCACCAGTAGGCAATAATGTCTGAATTACGTCTTCTTTCTGGATAGTTCATTTTTCAAACCATGGAGTACTACGTATATCAGATCGTGTATATACATAAGATGTTAATATAACATTGTGTCATATGTAACTCAATATCATTCAGGGTATGTTGAATAAAATTCCATGGAAAGTCACGTTTTAATATTGTTCAGCATTTAATATATTGCAACTATTCTTAGTGTGCAGAAATTCCTTCATCAAAATGTTCAGTGCAGTCTATTTGGAGGATTCTGAAGTTGTATTCTGTGTTTGATAATGGCAAAAAAAATACAAAAGGGACTGTGAGTTGCTACTTACCTTTCACATGCATTTAATTTGATGTAGAAATTAGAAAAACTCAAACTCATTACTTACTTTTGTAAATCATAGCTCAATTCACCTCTGCTGATTCTGTCAGGAAGGCTTCATTTTAGGAAGACACCATGTTTGAGAGTAACAGGGCAGATAATTCAGTTATAGGTCTCATCGCAGATCAGAAATTTCATTAGCTTTGTTTACTAAGGAGACTGCCTTGCCATCTGAATGCAGACATATAACTTGGGATCAGAATCACAGAATCACAGAACTGTCTAGGTTGGAAAAGGCCTTCGAGATCATCAAATCCAATCTATCATCTAACACCTTCTAACCAATTAAACCATAGCACTGCCTCATCCAGTCTCCCTTTAAACACCTCCAGGGATGGTGACTTCATCACCTACACAGGCAGCCCATTCCAATGGGCAATCACTCTTTCTGTGAAGAACTTCTTCCTAATGTCCAGCTGAGACCTGCCCTGGAGCAGTTTGAGACCGGGTCCTCTTGTCCTGTCGCTGGTTGCCTGGGAGAAGAGACCACCCCCCCACCTGGCTACAACCTCCTTTCACTGTCACAACTGAGTTCTAGCAGTTAAAATCAGCTAAACAAAATCACACAAACACCATGCAACAACTGCAGCATCTTAATGAATTCAGAAAGGAATGGAAGCAAAGTATGCATTGATTGTCTTCCTTGAAACCTTATCAAACAGATAAAGAACTATTTACTAAAATGAATTAATATCGGGTGGAATAAGGATTCAGTATCACACACACACTCACAGTATCACCAAGGTTGGAAGAGACCTCAAAGATCATCAAGTCCAACCTGCTACCACAGACCTCAAGACTAGACCATGGTACCAAGTGCCACATCCAAACCCGCCCTGAACACCTCCAGGGATGGTGACTCCACAACCTCCCTGGGCAGTCCATTCCAGTAGTGAATGACTCAAGTTGTCACATGAAATCAAAACAATTACCAGTAATTTACTGACAATGATTTTAATTGCTGATATTTAAAAAATTAAACTGATAGATGACCAAACAAATGTACTTGCAATGATGTCTTGTCTAAACACTGTTCCCTTTCTTACAAATTTTTAACTGTTATATAACCTTAAATATCAATTGCAAACATCTGACACTTTTTGGTGGGGAAAACATCTAAACCAGATAGCGTATGATGGCTATTGCAGCGTTTGGCCACAGATCACAAATTTCAAAGAACATGTGCTGACTTACAATTGGTACATCTTGTAGGACATTTTTCCCTCTTTATACTTCTTGAATTTTGCATGACAACACGTTTAGATAAAACAATAAATCAATAGTTAATTTACCCATTTGTTTTGTGCTTATGGACAATGAAAACTACCGAAGCAAGGAAGGATCTGAGTCTGGACCAGAATACTGTGGTTTAAGCCCAGATTTTATATTTTGTCTTTGATTCACAATAATACAAATGGTGTCTTTTTTTTTTTTTTTTTTTGNATAATACAAATGGTTTCTTTTTTTTTTTTTTTTTGCAGTTAATTGTGTCACTGCTATTATTTATACAGCATCATGAATGTACACCAACATTGAAAACAGTGACCCATAACCTGAATGAAAATGGGACAGAAACTGACACCTGCATGAAAACAGTGACCCACAACCTGAATGAAAATGGGACAGAAACTGACACCTGCATCTGAACTTTTATGAGCTTTGGAGTAATGCTACTTGAAGTGTGATGTTAACAGAGAGCTTCTATTTTAGACAGGTGAGATCGAACCCACATACCTAAATTTTGATAAGTCTAGATCCCAAACTCAACACTGAGCCCTAGTCTCCTTAATTCTGCAATGTATGTTTACTGGAGATGGGGTTATAGAACCTCCTCTACTTTTCAGCTCTGCACATTCTGCACAGATGAGGCATTAACCTTCTGGTAAATTCCATCATTATGGTCTTTTCAGAAACGATAGTTGAAATCACTGGCTGATGACACCAAGCATTGAAATGAGCATATATTCGCTCATCAAAACCCATCCAGAGTACTGTGTACAGTTCTGGAGCCCCCAGCACAGGAAGGACATGGAAATGTTTGAGTGGGTCCAGAGGAGGGCCATGAAGATGATCAGAGGGCTGGAGCAGCTCTCCTATGAGGACAGGCTACAATAGTTGGGGCTCTTTAGCCTGGAGAAGAGAAGGTTTCAAGTAGACCTTAGAGTAGCCTTCCAGTATCTGAAGGGGACCTACAGGAAGGTTGAGGAGGGACTATGTACAAGGTCTTCTAATGACAGGATGAGGGGCAATGGGTTTAAACTGGCAGAGGGGAGATTTGGACTGGATGTTAGGAGGAAATTCTTTGCAGTGAGGGTGGTGAGGGAACAGGTTGCCCAGTTGTGGCTGCTCCCTCCCTGGAGATGTTCAAGGCCAGGTTGGATGAGGCCTTGAGTGACCTGTACTAGTGGGAGGTGTCCCTGCCTATGGTAGGGGGTTGGAACTAGATGATCCTTGAGGTCCCTTCCAACCCTACCATTCCATGATTCTATGATTAATGACTAAGCAAAACAGCATCATCTTGGCAGCCTCTAGAGGGTTCAGTGTGGTGTGGGATTCAAGCGATGTCCCTTGGTTTATCTCTCCATTGACTGTAAATCTGGCCACTGTGAGGCAAGCTGGGCAGCTGCAACTGCCAGATACCAGTTCTGGAATTACATTTTTTGGCAGTTAGGAAATGAGCTGGGACATTTGCATGGCTGATTCTAATAAAGTAATTTCTGGGCCAGGTTTAGAACAACCTCTGAGACTTTTTCATAGTGAGTCTGCTGGTGGGCACTTTTATTTTAACATACCCATTATATTATGAAAGACTTTGTCTGTAATATGTCAAAGGTTGAAGACTGGTAAAAAGGGAAAATGAATGGAAAGTTCAAAATTCTCTATAGCTTTGAGGAAAAATAGACACAGATAGATTTAATCTATTTTGCTACAATGCATTTTAAATGAAGACATTTTACACTAAAATGACTAGTTCCCTAATGAAATGGACCTAAACTTGAATCAAGTTTTCTATAGAAATGTATTAAGTTTATGTAAAAAATAACAGCTTAAAATAGATTTTTATGTATAATCAGATCTTTAAGATACCTTTTAGTTATGTCATGGAGGGATTCTATGTGCTGATTTCTTTGATAAAAACTTTTTTGAGAAGTCACTGTCTAATATTGTGTTTTATGTTGAAATTTATCAATGTTTCCATAAATCTCTACCAGGAAGGGCAGTTGCATTTTTCTGTACTTTGAAAACACTGAAACTTTTATCTAGTTAAAACTACTCACTTTTGAGATTTCCTAAAATCAGTGAGAGAAATGCTAAAATGAAGTCAGTAAGAATAATTTACATTCACTAACTGGTATAATTCTGGCTCAAACTAAGACAATGACAAAAGTAGTGGAAAGGGCATTCTCAAGAATTCTGTTGTATCACCATCAGGATGTTTGTGCCATAGACTGTCTCAGTCTATGACATTTAAAAGTCTTCCTACAGACCAGATACCAGCATTTTGTATAAATATTTTTAAATATTTACTAAGGAACAAAAACATATTGAAGTAATATTTTAAAACTTACTTTAAACTGACTTCAGACTTTGCATAGGCACTGATGTTTATTCTTTAATCTGACACAGGAAAACTAGATCTTAACTATTTTCCATCGTCAGAGGTCATTTCAGCCACACATGCAGTAAACCTCAGCTTTTGCCAAATCTCCAGTTGCTTAATGGTGATAAAAGCAGCAAAGAGGGTAGAAAAGACCCAAGAAATTCTGATATTTCCCTTGCAGCCCTCTTTATTAATGTTCATTGTTTCAGAGCTGTAGAGGATCAATGGACATAACCTCCAAAGCAGCCTGAAACTGGAGATGCAAGAAGAAGAAGTTCTGCCTAGCAGAAGAGAAACCATGTGATGATCTTGTTAAGTGTCCTTCTTACTTACTTGAAGAAGGTGACTGAGTACACTGTTCCCAAAATATTGTCTTGATCTTGGCTCTTTGGTGGTGGTGATTTTTCTTCTCAAGGTCAAATTCCTGGAGTTGTGAGAAGATGTTTAAAATAAAAGATAGAGAAGCAAAGACATTTCTATTTCCAAAGATTGTGAAGCAGTGGTAAAAAATGTGGCACTGACACAATAGCTTTTGAAAACACATAGCCTCATTTACAGGTGACATATTGTCCCTCTGCATTTCACCATTCCACTGTATTTCTCTGTCTAGACTTAGAGTCACAGCTTGGATCCCGCAAGGATCTCTTGTTAATATCTACTGTTTTTTTCTGATATGGAGCAGGATTGCAAGGGCTTTCTGGCCATGAATCCATGTCCTCTTCCCAGATCTACTCAGCATCTGTGGAACACATATGCCAGATAATACCAACATGAAAAATTTAGAATGTCACCCCTGCAGGAAATCCCAAATTTTCAGTGTTTCTTCTTCACCCAAACCGGATCAATCTGGAAAATATTTCTTGCCTAGAATTTTTTTACTAAAGAAAATTATATAGAGATATCAAAGTGAATGGAATCAGTCTGACTTTAAACCATGAATCAGTGAAGTGTCTCAAATGAGACATAAGTTCAGTCATCATGGTCACTTTCTTATGTCTAAACTATATTTCTGACAATGCACATCTTCTGGCATTGTTGTGCCAGTTCCATAAATTATTCTTCCCTGGACAAATAACTTCTGGAGAATTAAGATTTGGTCTTGAATAGTGCTTTAGCTAATCTGAGATGCATGATTCAGTCTTGAATCTAGTCTTTAGCTAAGTTGAGATACATGATTCTAAGTATAAGTAAGAATTCACCTTCCTGTAAGAAAAATCCTACCCTTCTTATTCTCGGGATAAGATCTGTTGTTATTTATTAATTCTATTAAAACTATGTGTAGTAAACCCTAAACTATGTTAGAGTCTTAATCTGCAAGTTACAATTAAATAATATATAATATCGGTAGACCTAAATACCCACAGTGCTAGCGTCTCACCAGAAGCAGGTTTTAAGAAGAATAGGAAAAGCAATAATAGCCTGACTGAAAATACGGATGAGAATTTCTTCCCAAGCACGAGGGGAAGTGAAAGAGGGTGCAGAGGCGTCTGTGAGATGATGATAAGAGCTGGCACCATTAGCGAAGTGATGTTGGAAGCTGACTGAACAGTTCGACATTAGATTTGATAGGGGGTCTACCAAGGATAAGCCCAAGGCCAAGTGTTTGTGAAGAGAGTGGGAAATGGTTCAGACTGGAGCAATAAAGAATTTCTAGTTAAAGCTAGATTTGTTATTAATTTGCTGAAAACTGCAATTTCTGTCATATAAGCAAGACAGAAACATGGACGAGTAAAGGCACCAGGAGAACAAGATGCCACCTTTTTAGCAAAAAAAGCTTAAATGCAAGAGATTTTTGCATGGTGATGGAAAACATTTTGTTTCAGTTCCACGTATCTGGAAATTTTAATTGTACTATTGTATCACCTAAGACTCTGGCAAAATTAAGAATATATTTGATATTGTAAGACACAGTGCTCTCATTTTAGGTACCAAAGAATAATTAAATGTGTCCCAGAGCACAGATCAGGACTTCCTGGGTACATGGATAACTTCTGGTTGTCTCTTTCGTACTCTTGTTCACTGTTTTTTGTAATAATTTAAATACACATAGTGATCTAGCTCCATCATGAGTGATTTTGGCCTCGGTGAAGTTTACTTAGCAACAGAAATACTCAGTTGCTTGTTGGTGACTTCAGATCAAATTCACCTACTTCCAGTATCAAAAGAGCATGTCTTCCTCCCACCCCTGTAGCTATATAAGATAAAGTATTTTTTCCGGAAGGAGTAAAAGATGGCTTGCAATGCCCTGAAACAGAGAATCGTGGTAGTAACAGATATCTTTGCATACTGTAAACCACTGCTGCTGGGTAGTTTAATACTATTTTCTCCCATAGAGTTTGATGAATTTAGCCCTCACTTTATTTTATCTCTCAGAAATGGAATAAGTTATTTACTTAATTCTGAAATAAGACCAGCATATTAAACAGACTTAGTTTTATTTTACTTTCTTGATAGTTCAATATATGCAAAGACAAATTTTTATTATTTTGTTTTCAATCCTGGTTAGGTCAGAAACAGGTTGACCAAAGAAGTATAGGCCCTGTCCTTGGAGGCTTTTAAGACCTGGTTGGACAAGCCCTGAGCAACCTAGCCTGATCTCATAGCTGATCCTGCAGTGAGCAAGTGACATGACCACATGAAGCCCCTTCGAGTTTACATTATGCTATGGTTTCATAATTTTATGTTCAGTCAAATGAAGTCACTTTATTGAGTTAGTCAAACTAGAAAAAATACAATAGATAAACATACAATTCTAATATATAAAATACGCATTCTAATATACGCTTAGCATAGATACCCCTGAATGAGTTCATTAAAATTTAATTCCCCATGAGGTAATTCAGCAGATAGTAGGAAGTTTATTTGTTTTATTAAAAAAAAATAAAATTATTTATTGATATACTTTCTTCCATGCCAGATTAGATCAGATGTCATAGAAAATTATCTATGTACTGTAGAAGAACTGATGAATGTCTCTGCACGATACAAACTAACTCAACATCGTCACAAAATATGAATGAAACTACCTACCAACTGTTGATCTTCTGAGATGAATATAACCAAAATTAAGAAAACCTCCTGTGATATTTTTTTCCTTTTCTGCAATGCTATTTCTGATCTAGAGATTTTTAAGGCAGGGAAAAAAAATATATCAGTTAGTATAATTTTGCTACATAATGAAATTATAATTTTAATCTATGTATCTGCATATTAAACACAATGTTTATATTTAACTAATTCATTCTTTCCAGCAATAAGTGATCTGAAAATGCTAGCAGATGGACTATGCACTGATTATGTGGGTCTACAAAATCTAGCTGGTGATTCTGCATGACTTTAAATTTCTTTTCCAGTTGCTTTCCATATAAAGTTTTCTATATAAAGCTTACAAATCTTGACATCCATATTTATTTAATGCAAGTTTCTCGAATTAATCTGTAAGCAATTCTGAAACCATATAACAATTGTTTTGAACCCAGTAATGAACAGGGCTCAGGAACAACTGCCCTGAAAAGAGAATTACTATATAACTACAGGCTGAAATAATGCATCTATTGGAGGATGGTCTGCAATGCCAGTTAACAAAAAGAAATGAACAGATTTTAAGTAACCTCAAGATGAAATTAAATGTTAAGGTTATAAATGCCATTAGGTCTCTGTCTAACATTCAGAATAAATTTGTCCAATCATCTCTGACAAAGCACAACATATTTCTGAACTGCTGTGTCCTAGTTCTGTTGTCATGCTTGTGTATGGCGACAACTACACTTGACATTTTTATCAGGAGCACAGCAGAAAATTGTTTGATTTTCTGTCTCTTTCTCCGCAAAAAAGTATTGTTGTTGTTTGGGATTTTTTTTTAATCTCTTTCCACTCTGCTTGTGTTCTTCTGCAACCCTCAAGACTCCCATTCTTTGTCAGAATGAGCGTGTCCCAGCTTGGCTTCATGGTGACACAAACCAGGCAGTTCTGCTAGAAAGGCATGTGCAGCTAGCTGCCACATTTGCTTCTGACAGACTGTGCTCAGTATCTTGATCAAAAAGTTCTAATACCACATCCTCTTGTTTGGGAACTGCACAGACAGACTGAAATTCTACTCATAAAGACTGAGACAATGGTTTGAATAGCTGATAGGGAAATTCCCCTGTGCACTAACATTCTTGTTCATTTGGCAGCTTCCAAACTATATTAGGACTTTCACTTTCATTTTCTGTACCCTGATACTGCTATATCAGTCTCTGCATTTCAGTCTTCAAGGCACTACACAAATACATTTAAATATCTCTGCAATTAAGTCATACAAGGATCAGAAAAAGTAGATTATTAAGTCAGATACATAAATATTTTTTTTTATTTACAGAAAAAAATTTCTGTGAAGAACAGTTATGACCTTGCTTGAGAAGAAAATTTTCACATTTTCAGATTTTCACATTAGAAAGACAAGAAACAATGAGAGAGAGAGTTGCTTTCAATGAAACACTTCATTTATTCTGAAGTGAAGAATGCAATTTAATTTCCAGGGAATTGTTGGTTGATATGGTTTTTTGAATGTTTTTCAGCTAATCTAGGTAATTTTTGAAAATAAATAGGTTGGCTAGTTGAACAACTTACAAGGTACTTTCTCACAAAAGAAATTCAGCAAATCAAGACAAACTCATGAATATTTTTTATTTTTTTTTCAGTCAGGGATGTGAACTGCAGTAATTAAACTATCCAAAACTAAAATAAATGTTTGTATGTACTACAGAGGGCCAATTGTTTTCTTTTTTTCTCTAGAGTAAACAAGAGCATTTAGCATGACAGTATCTTTTATTGCTAAACGAGACAGGAGTATACATTTTAATAGATTTTTCTAATTACATAGGAGGCTTTTCGTATGAAATTTAAAACCTGCAAAGCTATCTAGAATTTCGGAGGGAAAATACTGTGAAATTTTCTGTAAGCTTGACTCTACAGTTCTATGCAAACTTTAATATTACAGTGACATTTACTAAAAAACCCATCAAGATAGATAAAGACCCCTTAGCCCTTGAAAACAATCTGTTTGTTCAACTGTAATAACAAAGTGGAGATTTTATCCTCAGCAGGTTTTCTCTGTGGAACACTGTTAAAATGCAGCAAACTCGATTACTTATTAAGAAAGTAATGCAATCAAGATAGAAAACAATAGGTGGCAATATCTCCTAGCAAGCCTAATGTGTAAAGTTCAATGCCATGTGCAATCTGCTGCCATATCCACTATCAATACTTTCCTTCTGAGTCACATGTGAGTACTGAGAACAGAGATTAGTGTGTCCACGGAACACGATGTACATCCAACAGAGCGGCATGTGTCCAACCCTACGGAAGGACGTACGTCACACAGCTCTGCTGAAAACCATTGATGCTTCATTCACAACACGGGGAACCCCTGAGCATTCAGGGTCTGTGTCAGGTGGGGATTTGAATTTGAGTGGCATTCAACTTGATGCCGTTCTGTTCAGCTGTAGAATCACAATATGGTCTCTAGCTTGCTCATGAAACAGTAAGTGAAATATTTTTTTACAAAGAGCTAATTTAGTTGTTTCTAGGCTACTTTCTTCCTCATCTTTATGTTTCTTTTCAGCTGACTGACTCATGGGGGAACAGATAGACCAGAGCAGTTCATTCTGTGATAGGAGCAGCAGTTCATTCTGTTCCTAGTAGCCAACAAAGCCAGATTTTATCCCTATTTTTTGTGTCTGCAGTGCTCTTCTTAAGGCCTCCCATAAATTTTCTGGTCGATCTAGAATGTGGGTCCTCTGGGATTGAGTTTGGGGTTTACTCTTTCTTACTATGTGTCTGCACAGGGCCTCCTGCATAATGGTCCTGATTTTGGCATAAGTGTTTAACTTTTGGAAGGGAGCTCAGGAAAAATTCACTCCTTTTGTGGCTCTGGAATGCAGGATCTTTCTTCAAACAGTAGTTAAATATGTGAAACCAAATATCATGATTCATCTTCACTTCCTGGAAGCACCCTACCAATTCATCATTTAACCAGACCATTTTATGGAGACACTACAGCCACTACAATTCAGGTTTGAAAATCAGTGTTTTTTCACGTCTCATCACATTTGTCAGATGCTACAAGTCAGCTCCAGGTTTCATTCTCCTTATTTGTTCTGTAAAAAAAGTTGACATATAATTTGCAAAAGTGTTGTTGTACCAAGAGAAGTCATATGTTACTAGAAATAGGGGAGAATAAGCTTACAATATGCACACATTTTTTACATTGGTTCTATATTAGAGGAGTTGTCTGCAAAGTATACGTGGAAAAGTAGCTCTCTTCCATAGAGAGACAAGTGCCGGTTTTAAAAGAACAAATCTAGAATATAATGGGTGTCTGGATTCCTGAATTGCTCAGGAGATTGGATTACAAGATGGTGATAATACTACAATGCTTTAAGGCTGAAACATTGTCCTACTTCATAGTAGGAAAAACCTTGAGAAATGCAGTAAATTCATGTTTCTACTGTGTCAGCTCCTAATGCTAGATGAAAGTATGAGCTACATAGCAGATGTGAGTGAATATGAGATTGTCATGTAGGCTGGGGCTGGTATGTCCTTGACAACCCCGTTAGCTTAAACCCTGTGGAGACCCTCAAAAAGTACCCTCTATCCTAACTCTTGTCAGAGCCTGCTTTTTCATTGCAAGTGCTATCCTCATTCTCTATATTAAAGTAAACAATCTAGCATCTAACCTATAATTATAACCAGATCTTCATTTGGTTAACCAGGGCTATATCAAGAGTAGCTTCTTTAGTGAAAACATGCAGCTCTGTATCCCTGGGACAAGTGCAAGACAAATACTGATTTGATCTCCATTTGAAAAGCTGGCTGAGCTTGGACAAAAACTGCAATCTGTTCCTGGCTTCTGTGGTATGAAAGGGAAAGAAAGATCTCTTGAGAACATCAGTGTGATGATAATTTTTTTTTTTTCTTATATGTAGTTCACATACAGCATTGACATTATAAACGATGTCATATTCAATCAATGCCTAATTTAGTTAAAAATAAGTGTGTTGAATGCAGTGTTCACACCTCACTGAAAAACTGAGCTTTGATTGAGCAACTGACTCTCTTAAGCTCCTTTAGGAACTTAGCTCTTAAGTTTCTTGGGAAAGTTGTTGTTCAGTTTGAACAAGAAAAGGAAATGAGCCTAGAGGGGATTCATGGGGTGGGGACATAATAAAGGAAATTGAAACCCAAATACTTTTCTTTCTGTAGCTTCACAAACATTTGTTAGATATTTAATTAACTTCACATTTGGTTTTTGCAGGCCGGATCTCACATTAGTAGCTTCAGTTGCTAAATATGTAAAATCTGAACAGTTATTACTGTTTTAATCAGCAAAATTGTTAGCTGTTCTCTTGGTGTTGGTTTATGGAGGCCCCATAAACTGGCACATAAACATCCAATGTCCTGCCAGTTTTGTTTTCTATTTTGGTTAACTAATTGTCATGGAGGAATTCAGACACAGAAAGGGAATTAACTTCCTCCTTCTTCATGAGTTGTTGGTGTAATGTTAAATGATGATACCATCCTCAGTCATCTGCAGACTGTGAGCACTCAGAGGATTCTTCTTAGTGCTTGTTACCTTTTTCTTTCTTTTTTTTTTTTTAAATACAACTTTGTTTCTTTTTTCCACACAACTTTTTGTTTTCTTTCCACAGCACTCCTCTCACCTAGGGGATAGAGCAGATTCACAACAGAGAGCATGTGCTGGCACCCACTCAGCTGGTCTTCAGGGAAATGGGGTCACTTAGTTCTACTTCTGAATCTCTAAGAGATAATTTGTGGATTTTGATGCCTTTTTTAGCTCTAGCTCCATGATTTATGAAATAATCTTGCCAACTTTCTACAATATTGGAATTCAGTACAGATTAACACTCAACTATCAGATCCAAATGGAGGAAAGGTGAACAATTAATGCTGCCTAACTTGGAGATATATCTAAATAACTGTGCCTGTACAGAGGATTAGAAACCTGTATCTTTTGCCAGTGAGAAGTAGAGCCCTTGATTTATTAAAAATAAAGCTTTGTTGCATGCTGTGTCTTACTCATCAGTAGCTCACTTTTACTTCAGGGTTTACTTTTGAAGCAGAAGGAACAAGGTTCTTGCCTTCACCTCAATCTATGTATAACTGGACATCAAAATATATTTCTCCCTCACCACCCACTGACTGGTGCCTTTGAGCTTCAAGTAACAGTACTGCTCTGAAGAAAACAAAAAACATACATCAATCAAAGGTGACCCCATTCTGTTTGCAAATTAAGTTTAAGTGATACATTTTCTCCAAATTCAAGTGTTCAGTATACTTCTCTATCCAAGTAAAGTAGTTTGCATGCAGATTTTCCACAATATAGCCAGCAGTAGCTTTGACAACTTTAAGGCTTTAGGTACCATCAAGAATTTCACTTTAATGAATTATTTTTTCAAAAATATCATGCTCTTTTAAGTATAGTAGCAAAGACAATAAGCAGATATAAGGATAAAAAAGCATAAGTTTGTATTAAATAGACTTACTTTATGATGTCCTAGACTCATGCCACAGAAACTGTTTGTCTGACAGGAGCAAAACTTAAGACTGTGTTGTGAAAGATTTGGAGACACATGGGTGCAGGTTATTAAGATGCTATTATGTTACTTTGATGCCATTATATTACCTTGATTACTTTGCTTCACTTTATTGTGACTTTCATTTGATTTCTGTACAGTTGACTAATTATTATTTAGAATTATCAATCTAAATCTTTAGAACATTTTTACACAAATACAAATAAACCTACACCGATTAAAGCTCGTTAGGTTTTTATCAGTTCATTTGGTTTTATGCTTTTCTCAGCTGATATGCTGAATATTTCTGTCTCCCACCATGAAGTAGGTTAAAACATTTGGGCATCTATATTGTGGAAGAATATTTAGGTTTTTAAAGAACTCTCAACTGGATTTTTACCTCCTTTTTATTTATCGGTTCTTCAACCTGGTTATATGTTTGCTCATAAAGTGCAAATATGTGATATGGGCCATTTGTTAGGGTTGCTTAAGAACAGGGCCATAGCTGGTGTTCCTTGTCCACCTAAAACTCTTTTGTCAGCAAAAGTACAGGGAATATAGAAATGGATCCCAGGAGAGATGTATAGTAGCTATGAATAGTATGTTAGTTGACCACAAAACAGAGCTGTTACTGGCACAAAACAGAGACAGCTTATTAGAGAAAAGAATATTGTAGTATTGGAAGAAGTTTTTCTTCAAATTGGTTTCCAAATGTGGCATTCAGAAATCAGATGAACAATGATACCCAAAAAAGATGGATGACCCTGAGGTCACATTATGAGATTTTAATTTTCAGAGAGATCCTTACCATTGGGGTTTCTACCAATGGACACACTACAGCAGCTGCCTATGCCTCTGCTTTTATTTAAATGGAAGATTTTCCACATGGGGATACAGACTTTTCTTCACTCTAAAGCCCCTAAATAGGTTCATATGTTCTCCTGACTCCAAAAGAAAGAATGGACCATATAAGACTAGACAAAGGGGGATAACTCTTTACCTAGCATGTGGGTTACTTGTGAAAATATTTGTGAAGTAATGTTTTACAGGGAGGCTTAAAAAATTGTTTGTTCTGTTAAACAGAATAAAAAATTTACAGCATTTTTCTGTTTTCAGAAATAACAGTCCTTTCTTATTTCCCAGGCCTTGGTACAGAATGCAGTGTGGCTTTCCTGGTCACACAGAATTTCACGACATGGATCCAGGAGCCCAAGAAATGTCAATGTTTCAACAAAAAGTCTGGGCAGTTCCTGAATGAAGTCTGAGCTTTCCTATCATTTCTGTCTCAAGCAGAAAATAATATGTTATGTTTTCTTGCAATGTTGTGAGTTATCAGTGGCATTTACATGATCACTTAATGTTTATAAACTCATTGGTTTATCATGTAAAATGCTCATATTTCTTATTCTTCCCTTTTTCATTGTAGCTTATTGCAATATAAAAAATCAGCCACCTATATGTTTGGCTTAATCCAAATTAAAATTAAATTTCTTAAACAGTTGATGTATCTTCTAAGGACAGCATAATACCTTCTGCTATGGTAGGGGACTGTAGATAGCAACTAGAAATACTGCATTTCTAAAAGCAGCTTCTTTATGGTTCTAGTGTGGTTTGCAAACCTTTGGTATGGTCAATCTCATTTATGAGCTCCTTTAATTGCATTTTCCTCATACCTTTTAAACTTCATGCTTTATATAGTACACAGTAGGTCACCTTCATGTAACCCACCAGAAATATTTGAACTGGGTTAAAAGAAGCTCAGTCGAAATTGTTTAGCTTTTCCTTATCTTATAAGCCTGTCTTTTCACTAACTCTAGACCCTTGATGGTCACACTGACATATTTCAAAGTTTAAGGTATTTTTTACTTCTTTTTATATTTTGCAATGTTCTCGGTGCTGAGAGTAAAAACAGAGAAACACGGTATCAATCCTTCTGGTTCAGACACAAGGTCCATTTCCTCGAGGATTTATCTGCAGATTATCACGAGCAGATAGATTAAAAAAATAATACAAGGCTTGGTTTTGTCCATTCTCACTGAAACAACATTGGGAAAGCAAATTTTGTACTTTATTAATTAACTTTATTAATTTGAACAAATAAGATTTACCCATTAAATTATAAACATCTACAGCCCAGATATGTACATATGAGCTTTTAACTTTGGAACCCTTACAGTCTGTGGGGAGAAACAGACCCTGCTAAAAGAGCAACTCACTTTATCCCAAAATCGGTATCTAAAATGCCTAAGATGTATTGCAGTAAAACATCTGTTTAGCTTGATCGAACCTGAATGGGGAGATGGGATCAATTATCTAAAACAGAGACAGAGGACACTTACATTTGGTCAGGTGACTTTCACATGAGGTTTCAAACCTTGTTTTGTACTGAGTCACCTGAATCGCATTGCCAATACTGTATGTTTTAAGACTTAAGTGTGAGTCATTCTGCTTTGGAAATCAGATAAGGCTTTGAATATTCAGAGGTAAAACCAAATGGTTCTAACTCAGCATCTTATTTTATTGAAACATCCTTAAAGGGCAGTAGTCTCTGATTTAATTTTTTTTCTTTTATGGTTATGCTACCTTTACTAGAGTTTATGTTGTCCAGGAGTATCAGTAGATTTCCTCTCATTCCAGTATCTTGTTTTCATATGTTCATTGGAAGTAACCTAAGCTCCCAAGGAGGTCAGACAGATTCAGATCTAGTTTCCTTTGCCTGAGTTTGTCCCAGGTATTACAATTTGGTAATTAAAATATTACTTTGAATTTATATATCAGTTCATTCTCTACTCATTTCAAGCCAATGTCTTATCTGCAGGCTGTAGACAGTTACTTTCAGATATGTATAACATTATCTGAAAATTCCATTACAAGTAATACATCTCTTCTAAATATTTTTTTTCTTTTATAAAGCAATATAGACAGGCATAATTATCAGTTGTCAAAAACCTCAGATGACATATTTGTTTGGTAAGCAGGTCATATGGGTGAGCTGAAATACTGACAGTATGCCACGCTATAGCAAGCAACAGAAGTTGGATGCTTCACAATTTTTTAATTAAAAATCCACCCCCAAACATTTTGATAATGGATTAATCCTTTGCCGAGACTGATTTTGTACCATTTCAGTCTAAAAATACAAACCTCAGAGGAGTTTAAGCACCTGATATCCACAAGATCTCACCATCACAGGGAGTCTGAACCCAGATACGTGGTCCAAAACAGTTAGTTTGACTGAAGTCTCTCCAAGTGAGACAGAATAAATAACTCAGTTCCGTTATAGCTTCAATGATGCCAAGACCTGGCTGGCTGAATTCACATCTCATCAGGATGTAAACCAATCTCTGTGACTAGGGAGTCCTGTGATGCTGTAGTCAGCCATTAGTGCCCAACAGCCAACTAGAACCACACTGTGATGTAAATATTTCCAGTGAAATAAGAGAAGGAAAAAAAGGCTTGACTGGATATGTTAATCCATTTAGAAGAGAGAGGAGAACTGTTCTTGCTTCCCTCTGGAATTTTATTAAGAGTGTTGTATATTGGAATTGTAGTAAAATGTAGCAATTTCACATCTTTTATCTTCTAGACCACAGTGGAACAACTGGCAAATACAGGGAATTCTGAAATGTGAGATGGTCTTTTCCAGCCTAAGCGATTCTGTGTGTTCAGGCTGCTGGTGGTTGCAGTAAGCATTGGAAAATCTAGGCAAACTTTCCAGAACAAATCTGCAGAAATACTTAAATGTGAGTGCAGAAAATTACATCTAAATACATAATTTAAAATGTTTTGTTATTAGTACATTGATATTTTATAATCTGGGCCACTAAATGAGATGAATAGAGAAAATATCTCATTCAGTGTTTCTGTAATTTGAGCCAAAATAGGGTTTTAGTTACATAAAGAAAAACTAGTAATTTCTTACACATATATAAGCTTGCAAAGACATTTGTACAGTGCAGAAGAAAAACAGTATTTGTCTTTTTATTAAACATTGCTTGCAAAAAAAAATCATAAATATAATTTTCCTTAAACTTGTAAATGCCTAAATTAAAATCCTTTAGCAAATAAAATACTGAAGTGTAGTTTATGTTCTGGTGTAAATAACTGTGTGAGGTAGCAGATTTAAAGGACAGTTGAACAGGTGTCTATGAACCATCAGAAAAAAAGAAAAACAAAATACAGTAAAATAAAAATAAGAGGTTTTGCAACATTTCAAATAAAAGATGTCATGGCAAAATTATTTGTGATAAAATAATGCAAGGAAATTGAGCTCTAGGAGCTCAGAGAGGTTCTTCTTCAGGCAAGTTGGTAGGAATTTCCACACCTAAATTTGGATTTGTCATAAGGCTCCACTTTAGAATTTATTCTTCCTAATTGTTTCTGGATTGTTTCTTGTCTGTGCCACTGTAGATCACTGTTTCGTTCTTCTTCATCATGTCTATGAAGCTACAGCAAAAGCTCCACATTGTTGCAGGACTCAGTGGTATCCCCAAGGAAAATAATATGGAGAGTCTATGAAGCAAGTAGTAAGGATAATAGAACACACGGCAGCTATCAGATATTTCTGAAAACAACCAAAAATAGTGTGCTGCACTTTGGGAAAATTAGTCAGTGAGTGATAGTGCTGATGAGGTGATGTAACAGTTTTTTGCCTATTTTTTTCATGCTAATGTTCCTCTGGAACCGGGCAGAACTGGATTGCTCTTACCTCAAGTTGCTTGTGCTGTATCAGTTTCCATTCATGCAGCTGAAATACCTTCTTCCCTTGAGAACAGCCATCACTGTTCTTTTTTAACTCAGACTCACAACTGTTATGAGGAATTGTTTGGAGTTTAAACAGTTAGAGTCCACATGTGAGGAAAAAACAGTTCCCTCCAAACAAACTCATAGTTCCCGGGAGATTATTCCCTGGATCCAGATTACTAACAGTGGGAGGAAGGCCAACACAAAAGCATAAAATATAATGGAATGACTAAATCAGTGTGGCATGGTTCTTGGGATGAATTTCCATAATCTAGTATTCATGGATGTTGATGGTTTCTTGCACAAGATGTGGTATAAGATGTTAATTATTTTATTTACAATTGTTGAAAATATTCAATTAAGTTTCAAAATAAATGTGTTTGTGTCTTCTTGGTTTCTGACTTCCACTGTCGGAATTAATTTATTCATGTATGTGTTCTCTCACACTTGTTCCAAATGTAGATTTTCAAATTTCTGTACCATGAATAGGGCCTTCTACAATGTACTCTAACATAACACTGTAGCTGCTTGAACTGTAGCTAGGAGTAGATCTGTTATAGAAAATAACATTGCACTCTAGAATCATATATTCATGTAAATAATACACACAGCAGAGCAGTTGGTTTGTAAGTTTGAGCAGGTAGGAATTGCAGCAGGTCAGTTGCCTAATTAAGCTAATTAATTAAGATTAATTTTGCTTTCTGTGGGAAGTGTTCTTATCAGTGCAAAATTTTGTGGTCATACAGGAAAAGAATAAGGCCTTTAAAACGTGTGCTATACTGTGGCAGAGCGTTGCTCACTTCTACTCTCTGGAGGTTAAAGGTGGCCAAAATTTGACTTTACAGTTCAGTCTGTGGAGGAATCTAGACCTTCCATATAAACAGTGAAAGAAAATAATTAAGCTATTGGTCACAAAGAACAGATTAATCTGCATCATTAACTTATTGCAGTCCTGCTAAGGACAGAAGTATTACATGCCTGTAACTGACTGGAGAAACAAGCCTGAAGTTTGTTTTTGGTTTTATATAAGGTACAGGAACAACAGAAGTGGATTTAGTTGGCAATTAATTCTTTCATCCTGATCACCGTCGTGGACCTGAAAGAAGAAGCTCTGGGTTTAACAATGGGCAGATACAGAGGAATAATCTCTGTGGTTCTTCTGTCTGGGTGAGAGTGTTGTCTTCTAATTAATTTAAATATCCAAATCCAAATGATGGCCCAAAAATGCAGTCTATTTACAGTCCTCTTGTGAGGGCATGAGTGCTTTGGTGTTGCATCAGATCAGGGAACTTGTTAAGACAATAGCCAGATGTTTTGTTGGTTTATTTGTGGGGCTGTTATTTAGCAGAATCAGCAACTTGGCAACAAGAACTCCACATGTTGACTCTTCCATCTCATTTGAGGAGCAAGAGGAGGGAACAAGATCAAGAAATGGCAAGAAAATTTTGAAGTGCCCCTGGCAGGATTTGACTGTGAATCCATTACTCCATCCAAGGAAATTTTCTTTCAGAATTCAGTGACCTTTGATGTAGCAAGGCCTGCACTTCCACAGCCCACTTACTAGTCCCTGAAATTAAGCTCTGAAAAAAAAGTGACTTGGGTTTTGCTGTCCAAATTTGATCTCTACAAAGAATCTTCATGAAGACATTTGGAAACAGCTCGCTATTACCATAGAGCAGAGATAGAATTCTACAGAAGTATAGCCTGGGTGCAAGTCCATAAGGGCTTATATATAGCCTCATTAGTCCACAAGCAAGTCAGGGACTGAAAGGTCAGCAGAAACTTAGGAACTGCTTTGACACTCATGTCAATGGCACCACATAAAAAAAAATTTTAAAAAAAAAAAGATTTCAGATAGCAGTAATCAGAGGTAAACCTCAATTTCCTTCCTGAATCCAAACTACCCAGCATTTACTTGAGGGCTTAGAAGTGAGCCTGAACACTTGATGCTTGGTCTAGACTCCAGTAGGAACTTTCAGTGACTGTGACCAAAACTAGAACAAAGTAGACTGGTAAAACGTGAGGATTTCATTACCAGTTCCTTGAACCATCTAACTCCTTTTGAGACAGATTTTTTGCCAATTTTATCCGAGGTAACAGTGTTTTGCCTCGATAGACAACTTATTTGAGGAGCACCTCTTAAAATGCAACTCTTTTAAGATAAAGGGACACCCTCCACTAGATCAAGTTCCTCAGAGCCCCATTCAATCCGGCCTTAAAAACCTGCAGGGATGGAGCTTCTAGCACCTACCTGGGCAACCTGTTCCAGTGTCTCGCCACCCACATGGTGAAGAACTTCTTCCTTATACCCATTCTGAATCTACTAATTTCTATTTTTGTTCCATTCCCCCTGGTCCTGTCACTATCCAATATCCTAAGAAGTCCCTCACCAGCTTTCTTGTAATCCTCTTCGAGTCCCCACTCGAAGGCCACAATAAGATCTCCTCAAAGCCTTCTTTTCTCCAGACTGAACAACTCCAACTCTCTCAGTCTGTCTCCATAGGAGAGGTGCTCCAGTCCTCTGATCATCCTTGTGGCCTTCCTCTGAACACATTCCAGTGTGTCCATATCTTCCTTGTAACAGAGGTTCCAGAAACTCAATGCAGTGCTTAACGTGGGGTTATCACCACAGTAACTTTATTAGCAATATAATAATTTAAAAGGTACTTTTAAGTGGTTCAGAAATCCTTTTATTATCCTATCCAAATAGCATTTATTAACATGCACATATACTGCACTTGGTATGCAAGACACCTTATTGTAGTTACAAGATTAAGATCTAAAAGGTCTCCAGAATGTCAAATTGACAGATAAGTGAAGACAAATAAAGTATTTAAATAACTTAAAAAACTGAAATTAAATAAAAATGAAGTTATAAGATTGAGATCTAAAAGGTCTCCAGAATGTCAAATTGACAGATAAGTGAAGACAAATAAAGTATTTAAATAACTTAAAAAACTAAAATTAAATTAAAATGATCATCCTATAAAATGTGTTTTTCTAGTACAGATTGGCATTTTTTTCTGGCCTGGCCTCATCAAGGTACAGTTGAGCATATTCTGGACAAAAATTATGTTCCCAAGTTCTGCATGTGATGAATTTGCAAGCTATAAGTATGCAGGCGTGAAATCTGGCACCTTCCAAGCTGCACGTTTGTACTTACGAATTCACTCAAGATTTATAACCATTACTAGCAGATGATGTCATCAGCCACTGCACATATTCCCTACCTCATTTTCCCAAGGTAGGATTTAATTTTTTTTTCAGGAATGTTGAGCTGGCAATGAGCACTGATAACGAGGACCAAACAGCAAGGACAATGTCAGATTATTTTTAATACCAGAATACTATTCCTTTGCGGTTAATGCTTTGCAAAATGTTCATGCATCAGCAAATTTCTTGCCATGTAAATGCGTTTCTCAAAATGTTGAAAGGTTTTCCCCTTAGTGACAATGTCAAAACTGCTAATGCAGCAAGAAGGTGACCAGCTCAGAGAAGCTGCTCTCCAGGGAATGGGCATAGAATCAAATCCTGCCCCTATCAGACAAAATTCCTTCCAAGATTGCTAGAAGCTTTTTTAAGTTGGTCTTTTTACTCTAAAATAGTATGATTTAATCATTGTTTTATGGTAATGGGATAAATTTTGCTTGATAGGATTTGGTAAATCTGGAGTAACCGTATGGATAGTGGTAGGCTTTTTTTCTGGACAGTCACCAGTGAAAATAAGCATAGAAGAATCTGGATCTTTGCATAAGATTGCTATTTATTCAAAATGTGCTCCTGCAGGCTGTTCACATACTTTCTGCAAATATTTTAGCTGTGATTCAGGGCTATGGATTTAATGTGAAATGAATCACAAAAATATCAGACTTCTAACGAATAATACATAAAGGAAAGATGAAGTCTGTATTGAAGAGTGATTTGAAAGAAAGAGCAGAGACTTTTTTTGCTGTACATAAGGGGCACTCATGAATCATGACTTCCACTACACCTGATCCATGACTTATGGGAACTTTCTTTCTTACAGTGAACTGGAGAAACATTTCATGGAAGAATAAATGGCGCATGCCAACATCTTTTATTGGCAAGATGTTGTTGCCCAGCAGTAGATGAACACCAATTATTGTCCACTATTAGGTGTGCCAAGTACTATATAAAGTATGTCAACTGTGAAGCACTTCTTTCATTTAATAGAACCAAGTTATGACTAGTTGTAAAGAGGATGTGCTGTTCCAAGCTGTTGAAGGTAACTACATTCTGGTTGAGACCCCTTTGTTTCTTTCATTCCTGGAAATTATTGTCATCTCAATTTTTATCTGTTCTTACAAGTTAATTTGCTTATCAAATTTAGTGTAGGCAAGGAAAGCATGAGTTTGTTGTTAAAAAAGTAAAATTAAAAAAAAGTCCAGTATATTTTGACATTGAAGCCTGCTCTTCCCAAAATCTGTATTTTGAGTGGACAGCATTCATCTATAGTTCCTGCACTGACCCTGAACTGAATTAGGCCCTCACTCAGAACTATCAGCAATGCTGAAGTAGTTTCATGTAAAAAAAATCTTTATTATGTATTTCTGTGATTATAGATGGACCAATGGTGGACTGTTAAAAGATGTGTATTTTTGATCTGTAAAATAACTGTATCTGTTTTTAAAGATTTTGGTACTAAAAGTTCAAATATTGAGGCAATGAGGGAAAGCATCTGCAGAGCTATTTTGGGTTTGCAACCATAGTGAAAGGCCATGACTTACAGACTTACCTCATCTTGTGTTATGCTTCAGTGACAGTTGAAAACCACTTTCAAAGTCAATATATTCCTGGGACTGACCTCTAGAGATGTCCAGTCTCTCCACTGACTATAGAAGGGGATTAGAATGATTCCATTTGTGCCTAAGAAAGCAATTAAATTTGCTGGAATGAACTGAAACTAAAGTGTCTGAAATTATATTTTATTTATACTGGAAATGCCTATGCCTATAGATATCGATATTTATAGACATATAAAACTATCACTTCAGAGAGGTGTCATCATGTTTTTAAATCAGAACCAGATATGTCCATTATTTACCGTGCCAGTTCATCAAAATAAAGCATTATGGTACTTCACATGAGATATTGCCTGGTTAGGAAACTCAGAGTTATGCAAAGAGTATGGTTTTGGTCTGCAAAACATGCAGGAGTTTCTGGATGGAAACAGTCACCGTTCACCCAAAGGGATTTTTTGTTTAATTTTGTTTTGGGGACTTTTTGTTTATTTTGTTTACAGTAAAAATGCAAAGGCATCCACCAAAATTTTTTTTCTGGGAATATTTTTTCCCAACCATCTCTCTAAACAAATAAATAGGAAATTTGGCTTTTCCCCATATTACACATTAAAATCTATCAAACATAATAAGCATGACATACCAACATTGAGCATGAACTATGAAGTCCAAGAAGTCTGGAACTTCTCCTTCCTGTCTTACTTTGAATTACCAGTTCTATTCAGGTAAAACTGGTTGCAACACAAAATGCCATTAATAAAAATATTACATTTATGTCTCAGAAATTCAGCTGTTGTGAGTCATCCAAGGCTTGGTTGTTGAAATTCTCTGAAAATAATTGCTTGAGTTCACTTTAATTTTTGGTTTTGTTTCTTTCTGTCTTCCTTTTATTTTATTTTTTAATTTGAATCTGAATCTTTTCACCACAGAAACTGTCCGTTATATTCTGACAGTGTTCAACTTGGACTTATTCTTGTGCAGCTCTGTTTCAATTCAGGAGAGCAGAAATGCACAGCAGTCAGCTCAGTGTTCAGGTTTTCTATTTGGTCCTTATATTACATCCTTTTTTCTTTTCTTCCCCTGCATACATCTGGTAAGGTAGTTTTCTAAATTTGTCACTATTAGAGCAATGCAAAGTATTTATGAGAAAATCTCCAAAACACATGGAACTCACCTGCTTCCATGTTTCATTACAGATCTGAAATTCAGCCCAGTTTCAACAAATATTTCACAAAGTTCACAAATCTTTCAATACTAATGGCTGAGATATAATTCTTCATTCAAGCTATCCAAAGGCCAGAGTATATGTGAAATCAGATGAACCTCTTTAATTTTTAGCTTTTGCTTTTTAATTCAATTTTACTCTGTGCTGTCTTGGTTTATTCAGGCTCCAAATTAGAAGTAAAACTTTTCCTTCTCCCTGAACTTTCACCCAACTCTTCTGTGCCTGCCAAAAATGTGATCAACAAGAATAGCTCTGAAGACCTCACCTCAGGCAAAGCTCCCATTTCCATTTTCCTCAAGGGAAGCTTGACCTGGCTAAGAGGACTGATAATGAGCAAGAAATAGTAGGGGCAGGCTCAAGTATTTTTAACAAGAGAACGCTACTCCTGTGTAGTCAGCAGCCTGCTGTGAAATGCATTAACAACTCTGAAACTGAAAAAGATGATCCCCAACAGAAAGTCAGTATTGTCCTGCAGTTGTTATTTAGTTTAGCACAATGTGTTCAGCACTATGTAAGGCACAAGTAAATATAATTGCTAACCAATAATACAGAACATGAACTAATATAACAATATTTTATCAGAAAGTTTAGCATGTCCGGGTTGATCTATCAGGAACATTTCATTTTTGTGTTTCCAGAGTATTACTTTAAACCACAGACACTTTATATTCCATTCATTTCTAGGTAGAATCTTATACCTTCTCATATCCCAGTGCCTTTCTTAAGAGCATGATGTCATGTTATTAATATCTGTCATGTGCAGTTTCTCTTTCTGCAGTGAGAGAGGATACTCTTTGCATATCATTGCATTTGGGTAACAGTTTTGGGAATGGTGAGTGGGAAAGATGAGTGATAAATATGCTACATATATCCAGCAGAAAAGTGGGTCTGATGAACATCATGTGATAGACAGGACAACATGGGTTTTTTTGTTTGGTTTGGTTGATTTTTTGGTGTGTTTTTGAACATCTCTTTTCCTGTGAGAATTAATTCCAGAAACTTGGACCAATCTCTTGAAAGGAATGTTTTCTCCTCTGCACATACAAGCATTACCTTCTGTGTAGAAAGCATTGCTGTGCCTGGGGAGGGGATTTTGCATCCCAAGTTCCCACCATAGTGCCAGAGAGATTCTTTGAAAGGCTGTCCACACTGCCAGCTGCAGACAGAGTTGCTCCTCCTATGTTAACCCCAGAACCAGAAGGGCTGTTCTCGATAAACTGCCAAATCAGCCCTGGAAGCAGAATAGTCACGTTCACACACAAAGGGCAGGGTATATTAGCTTGGGCGTGGCGCCAAGTACATGCAACTCTACTGCTTCCAGATGCAAATTGGTGAGTCCACAAAGTCCTACTCTGCACTTGCATGGACTTACTAATTTGAATCTCTGGACCATAGTCTATTTTGCCCCTAGCTATCCTGAACCCAGGCCATCAATCATCTTGTAGGCAAGGAGGAAGAATTTCAACTCACTTTCTTTTTTTTTTCCTTCTTAGAGGAAGCCAGTGGAAAGAGAGGATGTTCTGGGATGGTTATGTGGCTTGTGCTCTTAGGTTATGCTACTGCATTTAGTTGCAGATTCCTAGGACAGATGGTTTATGGCCTAGGTATATCACATTACTGAATTCCATATGGGAGGTGAGAAAAGCTTGTATAAACTCAGACACAGGCCATCACCGACTAGGAGAGGTAGAATCCCCTTCTTAGAAATCAGGAGCAGAGGAAAACGGAAAACAGTCGTACTGTCATCATTGCTGCATTGAACATCACGGGTTCAGAGAATACTGTCTTAGAGTAAATGAGAATAGAATAATTGCAGTTGGAAAAGACCTGCTATGGTCGTCTAATAAAACTACCTGACCACTCAGAATCATAGCATCTTTAAAGTTGGAAAAGACCCTTAAGATTGAGTCAACCATTAACCTATAAATACTAGGTCCATCACTAAATCACATTCCTGTGCTACATCTACAATTCTTTTAAATACCTCCAGACGTGGTTACTTCACCACTTCCCTTGTTAGCCTGTTTCAATGCCTGATGACTCTTTGGGTAAAGAAATTTTTCCCAATATCCAACCTTCCCTAGTGTAACTTGAGGCTATTCCCTCTCATTCATTCCTTCTGTTATGAAGTTGCTCAAGACTGGAGCAGTTGGGGTCCACCCTGCTGAAAGCACTTTAGGTGACAGGGCAGCTTGGTGAGGAAGGAAAGATGACATAACACAGATAAATACCTGGAAAAATTAATTACAGAAAATCTACTAAATCTTTTCCCAAAATGGTTTTCAGTCAGACTGATTTCCCTAGACTAAAAAAAAAATAAAATAAATAGAAAATATCTTACCCAAGAGCATGGAGTAAACAACCAGACCAACAACCAGCGAGAAAGTTTTAGAAACTTCAGAGCAAACCACTGCCCATCGCAGCAGAATAGTTTCCTCACTGTAGCCCTTCATCCTAACATTGGGATTTCAACTTAATGAAACCCAGTGTCACTTAATTCAAAACCATGTCTGAGTTCTTAATATACAGGAAGAATCTTAGATGTCAAGGAGTAACTGAGACATGGTTTTATAGAAACAATTAGAGGTTTGTTCAGAGATGGAGCTCTCATAACAAATCGATGAAAGGCAAAACAACAGGCAAGAATTGTTTTCTACTAGAAATCATCCAAGCTAAATAACCAAAACCAAATCTGAATCTTAAAATCTAACCACCTTTCAGAAACCAGTTTTTAAAACGATATAACTAATCAGGAAACCACATCCTCCTCCTTCAGGCAAAAATGAGATATTGAAAAGCTTTCCTTTAGAGAATTAGGGTGAAAATGGACAACTCAAAACAATATTCAGAGTGTTCCACTCCATCTGTAGAAAGATTTTATTGTTTCAGTAATCTCTAAACAGTTCATTTTAATTATGTCCTAATAGTAGCTGAAATTATGAAACAATGGTTATGTGAAACTGAGGAAGCTGATATTTTCCATTTTGAAATATCTAAATACAATAGTTTGAAAAGTAGTTTTTAAAATCTGATTTTTGTCCAAGTGCTAAAAAGTTATTGCAAGTAATCTTTCTCTTTCGAAAGTTTCACACTGAAGATGATAACCACAACAGATTTAAAACTTTGTGACTTTCTGAATTGGCTGCAGAAGGCAGTGGGAGCTAGAGATGTGCAGGTGGTAGTAATGATAATAACTATATTCTGCAATGGGCTTCATTTTAGCTGCCTTCTAACAATTTGGTCATTACAATATCATCCATTTACTCCTAAAGTCAGTAAAATAGCAGCCATAAGCTTCAGTCCCCAATGACTGGCAACTCAGAAGCTGGAGCTAAGATTTCATGACACAAACATTTTCGGCTTTGTGTTGCAAATCCTTAGCTACTCTTAAAGTAAATTAGAGATTAGAGGAAGGGGAAGCAGATGTGTAACTAAGGGCTTACTCTGGAAAGAAAAGGGAAATCTCCTCTGCCCACAACATCCACCTGCTTATTATCCACTAAGGTAAAAAACCATTCTCCTCTAATCTGTCATAACTATTAAACTAAATGTGAGCTGAGGGCATTTATCTTCACAAAGGGCCAGAACGTCAAGAAGTAATGGTCATTCTACTAATTTTGTCAACACTAAAGGAAACATTCATTCCCTAGACTGTGGGTCTATATTTTTGGAGTTTACTTCTTGTTGAAGGTATATCTGAATCCAAGCTACTGGGATTAGAAGGAAGAACTTGGAGATTTATTAATTCCAGGCCCAGGTGATTGAAAGAAAAGAAGCATCACAAAATATTTTAATAAATAGTTTGTGTAAATGACCTAGAAATAATAAGAGTTATAACAGAATTAACATTATAAAAGTAATTTAGAACTGAGAGAACTTTAATACTCTATACCTTTTTAAAGGGACCATTATTGAAATCTGTTTAAGAGATTATTGTGCTTCAGAGAAGGAGTATATGGATTATATAAAATGCAATAATTAATAATGTCAAAAGACTTCTATTGTGCCTGGAGAATGCAAACATACTTCTGTTTAGCTTCATTAATTTTATGACCTCAAAGTAAAGGTTAATTCTTGCATAAAATATGGTTTCTTGTCCTTCTGTAATGGTCAAACATTCACTTTCCAGATTTCCATTTATTCAGTTTTCTTCTATCCTGTCACACAAATTTTTGATGTATATATAATACAAGATTCTGGTTTATCAGAAGAAAAATGTGTCATGCAATTCAAAGAAGGCTTGTCATAGTACCAGAAAATATCTGTGGCATGCCCAGGATAATTAGAACCAAATGGAATTCGAAGTGAATCACAATTATTTCATAAAATATCTGGTCATACTCAAAGACTTTCATCAGGGAGAGCATTTGTAACACTAGACAAAGCAGCATCTCATTCAATGTGTAGTATAAAGTCCTTTTTTAAAAAACAAAACAGATTTCTTTACCAAAAAGCTGAAGGGTAAAACTTCTATATAAATTTGTAGGCACATGGAAATTGGCCTGGATTTTGCAAAGTTTCTCCAATAGCAATTTTTAAAGAATCAGCATGAAAGAAGGTGTACCTTACTAAGAAGCAAGGAAATATAGTCAAGAATGGGCAGAAGCTAGGTGATTTACAGCAACAGAGGACAGACAATTCCAGAGGATTAGCAGTCTTTGGTCAAGGAAATTGTATCTAATTGCGGACACACCACCACCACAGTATTGCTGATAAAGGTTATTTAAAGTAATTTTTCTTATGTCAAATAAAAACTAGAAGAAGTGCATCCCAAGCACATCTTGAAGTAATAGGGGGAAAGAAAGCAAAAAGTACTAAAAATTAAAGCTGTATTAAAGTTATCAAAAGTTAGAGTTGCAGGTTTAACAAAATATCAAGAAGGAACTTGTTTGATTGTCATAGAATCATAGAATGGTAAGGTTGGAAGGGACCTCAAGGATCATCTAGTTCCAACCCCCTGCCATAGGCAGGGAGTCCTCCCACTAGTACAGGTTACTCAAGGCCTCGTCCAACCTGGCCTTGAACACCTCCAGGGAGGGAGCATCCACAACCTCCCTGGGCAACCTGTGCCAGTGCCTCACCACCCTCACTGTAACTTCCTCCTAATATCCAGTCTAAATCTCCCCTCTGCCAGTTTAAGCCCGTTGCCCCTTGTCCTGTCATTGCAAGACCTTGTCAATAGTCCCTCCCCAGCCTTCCTGTAGGCCCCCTTCAGATGCTGGAAGGCTACTATCAGGTCCCCTCGAAGCCTTCTCTTCTCCAGGCTGAAGAGCCCAAACTCTCTCAACTCCCAGAGTTCTCTCTCATCCCTTAACAAATACCACTGTGACAAACATTGTCTTAACAGTTTAGACCTCAGTATTGATTCCAGTAATTTTTTTCATCGATCACTCCATAGGAAATTCTGACATCACACAGAAAGGTAACATTTAATGAAAATTACACACTCTAACTTTTTAGCTAAAACACAGCACTTTAGTGTTATCGTTTGCATATGTGCTGCACAGTCTGATGTATTAGCACTGAGCATTCTGTGACTGCATCTACATTTAGTCTGTATCCAGAGCTAAATAAACTATAGCAGTTACTCTATCATCCAATGGCTCACTCCCCAGCTGAGAAAGGGAATCAGAAAAAAAGAGAAAAGATCCATGGATTGAAAAAAGAAACAAAATAACCTAATGCAATGAAACACCCAAAGTACTACCAATGTCAATATAAAGCATACAAATCTATACTTAACCCAACAAAGATACACCAATAACAAAATATAGGAAAGCGAAGGGCAAGAGATTCCTCAGCAAAGCTACTCTTTATATTGAGCCTGAATTTTATGGTGTAGGATACACCTGTAAGACAACTCAGGTCACCTATTCTGGCTGACTCATAACTACTACAGGTCTGCAACCCATGTCTGGCCTGATATTTTATCCAAGCAAAACCAGAACACACTGCCAAAATAATACTGAGAATGTTTTGATAGTTTGCTCATAATTTGACCATCTGATTGCAAAATTCAGAGCCACTAGGACTAACAAATTCTTTTATGTGGTCCACCACACAGATTTTGAAGTACCAGATTGAATTTCAGATGATTCATAGAAATGAGGGACATTCCTCTTATTCCCATGGTCAGAGCTTTTGCGAGATTCCAATGTGGAATATGATCATAGGAAATTGAAATGTAACATAATCAATTAAAATTCCATTGGATTTCCATAATTACAAGTCCTAAATATCACAAGATTTTTTTCTGCTGCTTATGAAACATCAAGGCACAACAAAGGAATAATAAGTACATCATTGATTGAATATATTCACCATGCAATTTCTTATTTACTAGTTTTGACAAACACCATTAATAGGAAGAATTTCAGAGAAGTCAAATTCCATTGTTGCTAAAGAAAAGTCATGCACATCATGCAATATGGTGTACCTGGTATAAGGAATGCAGTGGGTGCAAGATTCAGATTTAGAGTCAAAACTTTAAAAAGTTAAGTAAAGAGGGAGGAGTACAGACCAAAAGTGTAAACCAAGCATACTGCATTCAGAAAGTTAGCTAATGATGTAATTTTCCATGCGGTGTTTTTCCACAAGATGCTAGTTTCAAGGGCACTGCTAAAGCATACTACAAAGTAGCCTATGTACTTTGCATAAAGACCTCAAGTTATAGGTGCCAACAGCTGTTTATTTCTCAAATATCCACCTTATAATAAACCTAGCCTGTCTTTCAGCCTTGGAAACATCAATATATCCTGAACAAGGCAGTCTTTGGCAGCTCATAAAAATGAAGGAAATCTTTCGTCCACTCAATCCACCCTGTGGACGCTTGGAAGCCAAGTCTTCCCGAGGAGCAGGCCAGCTCCCTTCACTGAGTGCTCCATACTTGAGCACAGCTTCACAGAGGTACAGGTAAACCAGACTGCTAAAAAGGGTGCACCACAAAATGCACGGCAATAGATTTATGAAAGTTTTAGCAAAAATGTTTGACATAACCATCCCTTCCATTTCAGGCAACCATACAATGCAAGAACAGGCATTCAATGCCCCCAGCACAGGAAGGACATTGAACGTTGGAGTGGGCCCAGAGTAGGGCCACAAAGATGATCAGAGGGCTGGAGCAGTTCTGCTATAAGGACAGGCTGAAAGAGTTGGGGTTCTTCACTCTGGAGAAGAGGTTTTGAAGAGACCTTATAATAGCTTTCCAGAATCTGAAGGGGGCCTACAGGAAGGTTGGTGAGGGACTGTTGACAAAGTCTTGCAATGACAGGACTAGGGGCAATGGGTTTAAACTGGCAGAGGGGAGATTTGGACTGGATGTTAGGAGGAAGTTCTTTCCAGTGAGGGTGATGAGGCATTGGCACAGGTTGCCCAGGGAGGTTGTGGCTGCTCCCTCCCTGGAGATGTTCAAGGCCAGGTTGGACAAGGCCTTGAGTGATCTGTACTAGTGGGAGGTGTCCCTGCCTATGGCAGGGGGTTGGAACTAGATGATCCTTGAGGTCCCTTCCAACCTTACCATTCTGTGATTCTATGAACAAAATACGTGATGAAAAGACAGTAAATTCAGACCAACTATTCTCCATCTGGGTTGGTTTTTTGTTTGTTTTTTACTTTTTGGTTTTTTTTTTTTTTTTAGGGTGTGGGTAATCAACTGTTGAAATTTACTGACAAGCAAGGGAGACATGTGCCATGTTTAGACATAAGAATTTTGATAATTTGTTGACAGGTAGTGTTTGTAGATGTGCAGAATGTTTAATCTCACCTTAAATTTTGTTTTTTAATGCTTAACTGCATGCAGATGTTTGAACACAATTTGTCAAATAATATTATGTATGTTTAGGGCTCTAAATATTGCAAACCCATATTGTTCCAGGAATTCAGAGGTGTCATGACAGTTTACTACCTTTGTGGATTTGGACAGGGATCATGATATTTACTTGCTCTTCTAACATATTTTCAAGAATAGATTATGCAGTTACTCTGTAGCAAACAAGAAATAGACTTGGCGTCTAGTTTTTGCTTTATGTAAATCTTTATAACTCCTTAGCCAACTTGGCCAGCAAAGACAGCTGCTAACATGTACTGAAAGGAAAAAGGAAAATCAAAAGGAAAAAAGTGTTAGTACCTGAAGGATGCTGCTGTTTGCTGTAATCATTTCGGAGCACCACTGATAACCAGTTCCTGAGATATGACCAAGCACCAAGGCAGAAAGCAGATGACTCAGCTCGGTCCCAATCTTGTATTTTTCTAGTGATTCCAAAGGAGAGTTGAGAATATGCTTGGGGGGGATCTTCAGCTGATATAAAGCCAGCAAAGATGACTAAATGGCAAGGGAATTATTTCAGTGATTTCCAACTGCCAGTGTTTCCCTTGAAGATTAATTACTGCTGCTCTTAATTTTTAGATTTTAGCACCTTAGGATGTTCTAAATTGTGCTAGGGGCCAAGATGGGAAGGAAAAAAACCAGTCAACTAAGAACCCATCCTTTTTTTCACTCTTCCTACTGCACAGCTCAGCCAAATCTGAATTTTCAATGCAGCAGTATGTCCAAACCACAACACATGGTGAGTTAGGATCTGGGGATGATTTGGCCCACTGTGCAGGACAGAGGGACCACCCACTCCAGTAGTGTAATTTATTCCCATAGAAGTCACTGGGAAAACTTTAACTTGAGTGGAACTGGATCAAGGCTGTGTATCTGTTTCCAACCTAACTTTTTCCTAGTATTTAGAAGAGATTGTAAGAAACTTGATTTGATTCCTCTAGAGCAGAACACAAACATCCTGGAGTTCTGGAAATCTCCAGCTACATATGCATGTATTTACATAGCCATATTTATATTTATCTATTGGGCTTATGAGAGAAGACTCCCTGTTAAACAGAAATTTCCCAGAGAAATATATTACCCAGGTTTTTAATTTTCTCATGTCTTCACCAACCAGAAGGTAAGACCAGCTGTCCATTCTGACATTCACAGTATTGTAGTCTTTAGCTGAAATGTCCTGGTAGCAGTAAAATTATAAGGAGTTCTGTAACATGTGTTAATCCAATGCTCACTGCTTGGAGTGGATTTGACTGACCTTGCTGGGTGGACAATGTCCTTTTACCTTAGAGAATTAGCAAACCATAAATCTTACAAGATTGGATAAGGCTGAAGGACACACGGTGTAATCTGAATAGTAAGTCTGTTTCCTTCTTTAATAACCGGTTCTTGTGTAAATAGTATAATTTTGTATTGAGGATGTTGCCATCTAAAGTTGTGTCATCACTTCCATTTAAAAAAAGAAATGTTTCCAGCAATATAATGTGGTTTGAAATTTATGTCTGCAAAATCTATCTTTGATTTTTTTTTAATTTTGTTTTAATTGGCAGAGACAATTTTGCATTCTAAATTTAATTTGCAATAAGCAATGTCTTCCTTATTTTGGATTGGTTATATAAATCCATATTCATAACAAAACAAAAAACAGGCAGTGAAGCTTATATGTAAATGACAAATGAGCCTGAAACAAACCCTGGGAGAAAAATCTGAGTTGGAAGTTTGCAGTCAGGCTATCTTTCCGCCTCTGAATTGTGTTATAAGATTTAATTGTTAGAATGAGCTAAATCTAAGCTTTAAATCTAAATCTATTTTTAAAAGTTACTTCAGATTAAACTAATTTTGAATTTTTGAGGCAAAATTAGGATGAAAATGTTACGTCCATATTCACATCACTTTGTTTTCCTGTGTGGGCTGGAAAATGATGAGATAGTTTTCGAGTCCATAGATGACAATGGAACACAACCTGTATAACACTTGGTGAGCTGTCATGTAATAGGGAGCATCTCAGGCAGGTTAATTCATGATAGGATGAAAAGTCAAGAGCTTTGAACTTAACTTTTCCAGGTTACAGTGGGGAGTAGCTCCGATGGCAGTTGCTATTTTCCAACCACTGAACACACATTTCTTTGTTATAAGTTGATCTCAACATAATATCATTGTGGAAGTGGTATCTAAACCTATAGAATATGACTTCCTGTTGACTTCAGCTACCAATTTTCTTACCTTCAAAGCAGGTATGGAAAGGCAGTTGGAAGTCTCAAAAAAAAAAAGGCTTCTTCAGTCCTATGTTTAAAAGATATTTGAGCTTGTTGCTTTATTATGCTCCATCTTTTTATATTGTTTGGAAGCAAAAAGCATCAACAGCTCATCTGGCATGTTGTTCTGCTGCAGGAGTCAAGAATACCTTTGCTGGAATGACATAAATAATTAATTTAATCCTTTCCATTCAGGCATTATTTTCATCCTTCTTCCTGTTGTCTGTGCATTGGTGCTCTGTAACTGTGAGCTGACAGAGGTCAAGACTACTATTTATATGCTGCTTTTATATTTTAGAGAGCTCTTTGCACCTTCTCACTTCTCTCAGGTTTTCTGGCCATCCAAAAGAAATCACACTGAAATGCTTAAGAACTTTTATGAGATGATTCTGAGTAGGTAATGACTGTAGTGTTTCCCATAGAATTACTCCATTAGCAGTTCTGAATGTGATATTGTGGAGATTCCCAAGTACAAAAAAGAATTTCAGGGTGTCCTTTATTGTCATAGACTCTTTCTTCTGTTGTGTGCTCTTCCAATAAAGTTTCTGGAGCCCTCTAATAACACAATCGTGATCATCCTCTTTAAATCATCTGAAATCAATCTTTTCCTGAACAAAAGCACTCATTGAACATAAACATTTTTTTTTAAACGAGAAAAATCCTATCAAGTTGTTCTGTGACAAAACACAATTTGATTGTATCTTCATTCTGAAGGAAACCTTGCCATTCCTTAATCCATCTTACACCGTTTCCCAGAGCATTTCCTCATGGAAAGGATGTTTTGCAAAGCCTACAAGAGAATCAACTGGTCACTCCTCTAGCTAGAGTTATACTACGTTCGGTGTCTTTCATCTTTTTTATGATACTCTCCAACATCTACTGTATGTAGCTGGTCCTCCCAAGGTAAATTCTGGAGCTACAATATCTTATAAATTTGATAGCTGAATGATCATAAAACCATTTAGTTTAGCTCAGTCATTAGACTCTACCTTTCTCAAATTCAACTTAATTTCAAGTCACCCCTCCCATCTCTCAATCTGACCTCGACAGCACCAAGTTCCTGACCTTTAATTAAGTTTGGGGCAGTATGACTTCATGAGAAAAAAAGTTACAGCAGATTGCTGGGAGGTATTTAGCTGGATCAGAGCCAGAGCTTATGGGTTGGAGACTAGATTGTGCTCAAAGCACACAGACCATGATGTTCTAATGTTATCTTTTGCTGCCTACCACTCTTTGAATATATTAGCAACATATGGATAAAGTCTACAGGTTTTCATCATTAAGGTCACTTTACATAATTAACTCTATGAACAAACCATGACTGCTAAAGAAATCAGATCATAGACTTTGCAAATGAACTTCTTAGGCTCACCCATTATTCATAGGAAACATGAGAGAATTACAGACCTGCAGAAGAACAAATACCACCTTGTCAAATTTCTGTCATGTCTAAACTCTTTACCCTTCTGTAATTTTAGTTGTCCTTTTCCTCTTCATTCAACCTTCCCTTTTTTAGGGCAGTATCCTTATGTGACTAAAGATCACACCTATTTCTAAATCTCAGCAACACTTTTCTATTATTTGGTCATTCTGATAGAGTTCCATTTTATTATAGAATGCTCTATTACAATGGGAAACATCAGTTGTTGATGGTCCTTTCATTTCAGACCAGATAAAAAACTTAGTTTTCGTAGAAGAGTCTATTTAATGCTAACATGACCTTTTCAGTACACTAATAACCACACAATCAGGGTGATAGTGCATTTTGCATTCACAAATTCAAGACTGAAGACGCAGAGCATCTCAATAGCATGTAATCAATACAGTGATTTTTTTTTCCTATCACAGAATCACAGGATTAACCAGGTTGGAAAAGACCTCTAGGATCATTGAGTCCAACCTATCACCTAACTCTTCTAATTAACTAAACCATGGCACTACTTACCTCATCCATCCTCCTTTTAAGCACCTCCAGGGATGGTGACTCCACCACTTCCCCGGGCAGCCCATTCCAATGTGCATTCACTCTTTCTGTGAAGAAATTCTCCCAAAAGTGCCCTGGCACAGCTTGAGACTGTGTCCTCTTGTTCTGTCACTGGGTGCCTGGGAGAAGAGACCAACCCCCAGTTGGCTACAGCCTCCTTTCAGGTAGTTGTAGAGAGCAATGAGGTCTCCCCTGAGCCTCCTCTTCTCCAGGCTCAACAACCAACTCCCTCATCTGCTCCTCACAGGGCTGTGCTCCAGGCCCCTCACCAGCCTTGGTGCCCTTCTCTGGACACATTCAATCACCTCATCATCTTTCTGAAATTGAGGGCCCCAGAACTGGACACAGTACTCAAGGTGTGGCCTAACCAGTGCTAAGTCCAGAAGCAGAATGACTTCCCTGGTCCTTCTGACCACACTATTCCTGATACAGGCCACGATGCCATTGGCCTTCTTGGCCACCTGGGCACACTATTGGCTCACATTCAATTGTCTGTCACCTGGTACCCCCAGGTCCATCTCTGTCAGGCTGCTCTGCAGCCACTCTGTCCCCAGCCTGTAGCACTACATGGGGTTGTTGCTGCCAAAGTGCAGAACCCTGCACTTGGGCTTGTTAAAAATGATGGCATTGGACTGTGTCCATCTGTCCAGCCTGCCCAGGCCTCTCTGCAGAGCTCCCCTGCCCTCTAAAAGTTCGATACTTGCTCCCAACTTGGTGTCATCTGCAAACTTACTGATGGTGGACTCAACCCTCTCACGCAGATCATCAATAAGGATATTAAACAGGACTGGGCCCAGCACTAATCCCTAGGGGACACCGCTATTGACAGCTGCCAACTGGATGTGGCACCATTCACCACCACTCTCTGGGCCCAGCCATCCACCCAGTTCTTAATCCTGCACAGAGTGCCCTTGTACAAGCCGAGGGCTGCCAGCTTGGCCAGGAGTTTGCTATGGCAGACAGTGTCAAAGGCCTTGCTGAAGTCCATGTAGACTACATTCACAGCCTTCCCCACATCCACCAGGCAGGTCACCTGGTGATAAAAAGAGATCAGGTTGGTCAAGTAGAACCTGCCCTTCCTAAACCTGTGCTGGCTGTGTCTGATGCCCTGGACATCCTGTAGGTGTCCTGCGATTGCACTCAGGATGATCTCTTCCATTACCTTGCATGGCCTGAGATCAGGCTGACAAGTCTGTAATTTTCTGGGTCCTGCTTCCTACCCTTCTTGTGGATGGGCATCACATTGGCAGCTTCCAGTCTTCAGGGACCTCTCCAGTGAGCCAGGACTAACGATAAATGATGGAGAGTAGCTTGGTCAGCTCATCTACTAGCTCTCTCAGTACCCTAGCTAGGATGGATCTCATCTGGTCCCATAGACTTGTGAGGATCCAAGAGGCTCAACAAGTCCCTAACTGCTTCCTCCTGGATTACAGGGGGGCTATTCTGCTCCCTGACCACACCTACTAGCTCAGGAGGCCAGCTGGCCTGAGGGCAACCTGCCTTACTGTTGAAAATTGAGGTGAAGAAGGTGCTAAGCATCTCTGCCATTTTCTCATCTCTAGTCACTACATTCAGCTCCTTGACCAATAGAGAGTGGAGGTTATCCCTGCCCCTCTTTTTGTCACTAATATATTTATAAAAACATTTCTTGTTATCATTCACAACAGTGACCAGTCTAAATTCTAACTGGGCTTTGGACTCTCTAATTTTCTTCCTACACATCTTGACAACATGCTTAATTTCTTCCTGAGTTACCAACCCTTCTTTCCAAAGGTGATATGCCCTCTTTTTCCCCCTTATTTCCTTTACAAGTCCCTCGCCCATCCAGGTTGGTTGTCTTCCCCAGAGGCTCTGTTTTCAGCACATAGCCACACCCTGTTCCTGTGCCTTCAAGATTTATTTCTTGAACTAGACCCAACCTTCCCAGACCCTTTGTTTTTAAGGGCTTTTTCCCAAGGTACCCTTCGAGTTAGTTCTTTGAATAAACTGAACTCTGCCCTCTGGCAGCTTGTGGGCCAGCAAGTACTACAGGCAAAAGTGGCAAAGAATTGTAGTAGCAGTGTACTTCAGACTTCAGTAAGGCTACAGATAAGTAAGTGCATTGATACTGAAAAAAGGTAAATAAACATTAAAAAAATACCTCCTAATGAGCTAGCTCTTCCAGCTGTTTGGTGGAAGCCTGCATTGTTTGGACTGTTACCATTTACTTGGCTAAGGCACCATTTCCTGAAAGTTGGACTAGGATGCTCTTGTTGAACCCCTGGAATTACTCACTTTGGAGTTATGTTACATTGTATTCTTTTGTGGCCATGCATTCCAAAAGACAAGGGCCAAATATATCTCCCTATTTCCGGCTCCTCATTAAAATCATTGACAGAGAATTGCTGGGTTTGGTCCACAACAATCTGTATGAGGCCAGTATGAAAAAGTGGAGGAGGGAAGAATCACCAATAACAACTCTGCTTTTACCACACAAAGCACACTACACCAATAATCATTAACAGAGAGAATGGGAGGAGAAACATGCATTTTGAAGAGTGTTCTTCACCGCAACACTGTCAAGGCTATTTCTGTACTGATATTTAACCCCTTCTCACCTTTGCAATATCATAGTTGCCCTTTGAAAAGAATGTAGCTTTATGATTGATTTTTTTTATCTGAAGATATAATGGGCTTTACTCAACTGTGTTCAGTTTTGGACCTCTCACTATAGGAAAGTCACTGAGGTGCTGGAGTGTGTCTGGAGAAGGGCAACAAAGCTGGTGAAGGAACTGGAGAATAGACTTTTTGAGAAGCAATTGAAGGAACCGCACTTGTTTAGTCTGAAGAAAAGGAGGCTGAGGAAAGACCTTCCTGTTCTCTACAATTCCTTCAAAGGAGGATGAAATCAGGTGGGAGACAGACTCTTCTCCCTAATAAGTGATAGGATGAGAGGAGATAGCCTCAAGTTGCAGCAGAGCAGGTTTAGATCGGCTATTAGAAGAAACTCCTTCACTGAAAGGATTATCAAACACTGGAATAGGCTGTCCAGTTTCATGGTTAAATGATGAATATATGTGAAGCTCAGGAACATGATTTAGCAGCAAACTTGGTAGAATAAGATGATGGCTAAACTCGATAATCTTAAAGATCTTTTCCAACTGAAATAATCCTATGATTTTATGAAATCTTGCTGCTGAATACTGTGGGAGTTTGTAGGGACCGGTTTAGATGTAAACATCTCTATTTGACCAGATGGAACCCATCTGGCTCTCTCCATTTATGTGTATTGTCCAGAAGACATCTAATTCCAAATGTTCAGCAACTAACAATAGTAACAAATTCTTTACAGAGTCTATAGTAGCAACAGAGTTTTGCTTGTACACAGCAACGTGTGCTGACACTGGTCACAAGGCTCTGCACATAAAAAAAAAACTATCAAGCCTGTGAGTTCCTAGAAAGTTAAGCAAGGCTTTCCTCTGAATTTTCATTGATAAAATAACACTTTTGAAGAGATCAGAATCCATTTCTTTTTTTTTTTTTTCTTTCTTCCCCCCCCCCTTTTTTTTTTTATTTTTTTGCCTACATATCACCATTTACCATGTTTTTAATGGTCTTAAAGTCTACCACTGCCCTGGCAAAGAGCTCCATGTCATGTGGTGCTCAGGAGAGAAGAGAGGATGATTACATTGGCACACAAGCTTCAAAAGCAGTCTCTGCAGATTGAGCAAAGAGTTCTCCTCATGGTTTAGGACAGCATGATTTTGCTAGTGAGGTAACAGATGTAACCACCTCCCTATCTCTGTTCATACAGATGTAACCACCTCCCTATCTCTGTTCATACAGTGTGCAGCCAGTACTGCCACCTGTCACTCTCAAATCCCATAAACTGCTCATATCTGTCTTGACTCACTTGCCTGGTATGTGAATTCTTCCAAAAGCTTTCTGAGACAGTTTAAATCTTTCAGCATCAAGATAGCTACTTGTCCCCGGACTGAGCCACAGTGCAACTTCTCTGGCAAAACTGCCCTAACAATGAGGTTTTGTACTGAGTGTCTTTGAGAGGTATTTATTACTTGAGGCCATACAGTATTTTACAGGCCAGCATACGTTCTCATTGTTTTATGTGAAGAAAAAAAATTACGCAATGCCCAGTTAGTGTAAGTTCCCTGGAAGCAAATAGAGAACTATTGTGTAATAACAGATGTTATTGTATAGCATTTTTTAACATTTAATATAGACCAGCAGAAAAGAGCATACATTGAATGAAGAGCATTACTTTAACATGCTTACAGGTCAAGGTTGTGCTCCCTACAAGTTATTCTTAATAAGAAGAAAAATCACGTCAAATTTCTGATAAAGCCAGTAAATGACAACTAAAATATTGCCAGTCCCTCAGTGGCATAAATAGGGAATAATATATAACTCCTTCCTTTCTCCTGTTTCCATCTGCATGAACTCAAATCCTAGGAAATTTTTCAAAGCACCCAAAAAATAGCACAGTATAAGCATAAATTTGATATATCTAAAGCAAAAATCTCCACAAAACATGCCTAGTCCTTGCTTACTTTTAGTTTCAACAGGAATCAGTTTGGCGCTATCTGCTTACTGTGAAACTCATCATAACTGAGTTGGATTTTTTTCAAGACATAATATTTGTCTGTGTGGCGTATTTTTATGCCTGTGGCTTCTGATAACACACTCATAACTGTAAATGTATTAACTTAGCCTGCTTCTCAGTTTACAATTAAGTTGCTTCTGTCATTAATTCATTTACAGTTATTTTAGATGACTCCAACTTGCACTTCATTCCATTCTGTGTTTTTCCCTGTAATTGACACATATCAGACAGAATCAGAGTAAGTTTGACAACAGACACTATAAATTAGGATTTCACAGTCCTTACATAATTTTCTTCTATAGTTTTCTTATAAATTTGTCCTGTTTCACTTAAAGTACTTCCAGAGCAGTATTCCTAATATAATAATTTTCTTGGTTGGTTATTTTAGAGACATTATCTTCCTTTTTTTAAACCTTCAAGTTATAACCTTTCAGGTCCTGCTCCTTCTCTAGTTCTTTGTCTTTCCACACCAGCAAAATGTCACCTACACCTTCATCTTCATGACAATCAGTATAGCAGTAACCAGTGTGGTTATCCACCCACTGCGGTCCATGGTCCAACATCACCTGCTGTGAGAGCAAAGCTGACAATGGTGCTGTGTCCCCCAACGAGCCCTCTTTCTGTCCCAAATAATCCCATAGTCCATCTTGACCAAAATTAGCTTGAGACTTTATTCTTTTCACTTCATGTGAAAGGAGTATCTACGAGCCTCATTAGAATCTTCTTAAAACTTCTCTTCCATAACACCTTTAAACAACATGATAATGGTTGGCCTAACAGCCAAATTTGTTATTTTAATTCTGTCAATAATATACTGCTCACTGCATTTGCTATATTCCTCTATAGCTTATAATACATTTCAAGTTCTTCAGGTATGAGACTATTTTTCATTACATGTTTGTACAACACTAAACATAACTGGGCTGTGTTACAGACTGCTGGCTGTGGGTGGCAGTTCAAGCAGAGCTTGAACAAGATCATTCAAAGAAAAAGAATAGCGTGTTACTCCTACAGTTACATATGCTCTGTGGGACAGTTTCTCATTTCAGCCACAACAGTGAAAATCTGGAATAATTCCACTGGAAAGCTTCTCTTCTGCACCAGAACATGGTGTATTGTATCTACTGTTTGCTGTTAAACATAGGGGATGACTTTTCCATTTATACATCATTTATTTCAGCTTTGCATGTTAGGCTAGCTAGGATTCAAATGGCACCAAAATAAATCTGTTCCTCCTGCCTTCTTTTCTTATTCAACAGTAGAGAAGATTTACTAATTAAGTCTCTTCTTTATTAAAGACAGCTGCACATTTTCAGCAGTTTACCAGAAGTGTCAACTCTAAAGAAAATATCGGAAACTGCAAAAAAAATCATCACTTTAGATACGTCTGAGAAAGTAGGGATACTTCCTATCTTCAATTCATAATTGCTTCTGTAATACTAGGAAGCAATTACTGTTGGGCTTAACCTACACCCAGACACATCTCATCCCCATGGGACCCTATCTTATTTAGTCTTACATTCATTCTGTGTCTAGGTGCATTCTTTCAAACCTGCCAACAAATGACGACAAGGACTTGTGGCTGGCAAGACTAGACACTAGTGGCCCATGGGAGACTGAAAACTCAGGAGGGCTGGCTTTCAGAGAGTGTATAACAGAAAGGAGAATGGTGGATGTGGATATCAGTAATGTCTCAGGTGGCAGAGACCTGGGCAGAAAGTGCAAAGGAGAAACTCTAAGACACGCAAGTGCCAAAAGAGTAAATGAGTTAATGTTCATTGAAAACCATGAAGTTTCCTAGCTTATGCTTTATTCAATAAACTAAATTTGCCAACTTCTGTAAAAGAATGAATAATAATCAGGATTAAGACATAATGCCACTGATTTTTCTTAAGTTAATTTACATTCATGCAGATAGATGTTTCCTAATGTTGCCAAAAATTTAGACAACAGCTTTTCTTTTTATTTTTCTTCTTATTTTTATTTAATTTTATTTTTTGTTACGGATTTTGAGATATCGTATCCAGTGGTCATGAGAAAGGAGCATCATTCCACTTAGAAAGGCACTTCGGTAATTCTATTTGTTTATTTCTGGTAAGATCCATTTGGTAAGTCAGTTAAAAAACCCAAACAAACAAACAATCAAAAGAAAAAAAAAACCAACAAACAAGCACAGTAATTCTTCTACAAACACAAAAGTAAATTATATTTCATAGAAAATGACAAAATAACGACAACAGTTTTAATGTCTTATTAGAAGTTGCAACTGCTTTGAGGATATCCTAACTGAAAGGGTTTCAAGGCAAAGATCAGAGGCAGTCAGCAAATTACTAGAAAGTGACTGAAACCTTTAGGGATGTGTTGGCACATGAACATGTTTCTGAACGTGTCTTAAATTTCTTGGTGCTGGTTATCTTCTCTGATCTGTGCAACTTTGAGTGTACAAACAATACTATGTAAGCATTTTTTACTTCCTATATAACTATAAAAGTTAAAGTTTAAACCTTGTCCTCTCCAAAAATCACCAGAAAACCTACAATGCCTCAGCTATGGCCAAAAAGTAAGACAGAAGCTCCTAAGATCTATAAATAAGCAAAACCTGACAGATTAGCTGAAAAGAGCAAATGCAAGTCTTTGCTGACTCAAATATTCACTCTTGCTACTAAATAGTGCTTTTATGAAGAAGCAATAAACTACATCCACTAACTGTCAATGTCTCTATTCTTGACTCGATGTTATGAAGATTGCTATCTAGGAATAAACTTCCTCTAAGATAAAACAACAAGGCAGAGAGCTTTGGAGACAATAGCAAGATTGTCTCACTAGCTGAAGACACTAATCCTTAAGCATTTTAAAGAATATAGTGTATTCTTCAGAATGTACCCAACACAATTACACTTTGTTAAAAATTGGCTCCTGGTAATGCAGGAGATGGAGGGATATTACAGTTCTATTCTTTTTTTCTTCTCTTTCAAAAGACCAAGTGGACACATTTTGCCCTCAGATCTTGTTTGTCTTCCCCAAAGCTACATGTATGTGCATTAAGAGATATTTTTCCATATGGTTTTAGGAAGCTTGGTACAGTTAAATATATTTTCATTAAATTAGTGACTCTGATGTAGATAGCTGGCATTATATTATTGCAGCTTACGCAAATGAATGAAGACAATATAAATCTAAGCTATATATCAAGAACATAAAGAGAAAAAAAAATCATGTTAGAAGAGCTACTTTTGCCAGTAATGCAGCTGGCAATACAGCTGTGACTTTGCAGAAAATAACTTTTATCTCCAGCCTTTTTATGTAGAGCAACAATTAAGTAAAATAGAACCATATGGTAATACTGATGGGAAGGGGTTCTTTGAAATATTTTTACTCAAAAAAAAAAAATAATATGAAAGTGTGTCTTTATATGCACTGGTTCCACTAGATCAATGTCAAAAAGTGAACGGGACAATACAGCAGTCTAAGACCGATAAAACATAATTGGCTCTGTTTTGCCTGTGGCACGTGCAGAACTTATGCTGCTGCGTAGTTTAAGCTACTTATGTCTAACTGCTTCCAGTTCCCACTTTGATACATGCAATGGTGCTCCTTGCCTGAGGGTTACCCTGTGTATGGCATACTGGGCAAATGCATGTACTCCACATTCACAAAGTCATGAGGACCTGCAGCTCTGCTGATGCTAAGTTGCTCCTGGAAAGCAATCATAGAATCATAGAATTATAGAATAGTAAGGTTGGAAGGGACCTCAAGGATCATCTAGTTCCAACCCCCTGCCATAGGCAGTGACACCTCCCACTAGTACAGGTTACTCAAGACCTCATCCAACCTAGCCTTGAACAACTCCAGGGAGGGAGCATCCACAACCTACCTGGGCAACCTGTTCCAGTGTCTCACCACCCTGGTGGTGATCATGGTAATCATGGATGCTTAGGACAGAGCAATCTTCAGCTTTTGGAGAGCAGCATATATTTATCCTATCTGAGCTTCTCTGTGAAACCTGCAAGGTACACATGCTCTGGGATCAGATGTTGATGATCACTGTCAGGCAAAAGCTTTCAGTTCCTCAGCTTTCTGAACAACATGGATGGCATTCTACATATTGCCTGAATACAAGTTCTTCAAGTGAGTTGACTACACCTTCACCACACAGCAGTCAATGCCTGCCTCACGGCATCTATTTGATGAAGCCATACCATAAATGCACAGGAAAGAACGACAGGTGAACGCTCACATCTATGCAGTATGGATGTGTCATCACATTAGAAAGATGACATGGTGGAGTATAATTTGTCTGCTGCGCATCTAAGCCCGTTGTGCAACCTCAAGAAGCCAAATTCAGTAGTGAATATGAAGGGTGTTCCAAACTAGTAAACTCCCACCAAAAGTGTTTTGCTTTAAAGGTAACAAAAAGTAGAAGGTAGCAGTTACTGAAAATAATACCTGCCAGTACAAACCAAACCAAATCAAAAATATATCCGTTTCCTGGTTTTAAGCTTTAAAATTAAGAATTTATGTATTAGTCAAATTTTAAAAGAAAATCTTTATTTTCTCTTTTTTTTTTTTTTTTTTTTTTTTTTATCTGAGCAGTAGTTGCTTCTGCCATGGAAATTNATCTGAGCAGTAGTTGCTTCTGCCATGGAAATTCATGATGTAAGATATGTCAATCTATTCACCTTCAGAGGACACTGATACTAGCACATTTTGCAGTCTTATTCATACGCTCAAATGAGTTTGGTGTAAGTCCAGCACACGTATTAGCTTTCAAGTAGTAAGAGGAAGTTGTGTTGTAGAGAGTTTTGGCACACGATGTGGTTCACCCATTTCTGCCCCCCAGAATAGTGTAGCACAAATTAGCATGAAGTAAATGGAATAACTCTCCTCTCAGCCCTCTGTGTTGTGCAGTTGCTACAAAGCTGGCTGGCGAGCTACAAGTATTTGTTCATGTAACAGGTCTGTCAGATTTCAGAATATCATGTGGGGCTGAGACAATCATTGAAGGGCTTTGGTTCATGTCAGTTTGTGACTTACACAACCTTGTTCCCATATGTTTTATATTACTTGAAAGAAAGCTGGATCCATTTTACTTCAGATGAATTCTAAAAAATAATTTGGTCACAACAACTCCATGCAATGCTAAAGGCTTGGGGACGAGTGGCTGGAAAAAGGCCCAGTATAGAAAGACCTGGGGGGTCTGACTGACATCCATATGAATATGAGCCAGAAGTGTGCCCAGGTTGCCAAGAAGGCAATAGCCAATAGCATACTGACCTGTGTCAGAAACAGTGTGACCAGCAGGACCCTGGAAATTATTTTCTCCCTGTACATGGCACTGGTGAGGCCACACCTTAAGTACTGTGCTTGTTTTTAGGCTCCTCACTACAAGAAAGACACTGGGGTGCTGGAAAGTGTCTAGAGAAAGGCAACAAAGCCAGTGAAGGATTTGGAGAATAGGTATTACAAGAAACAGCTAAAGAACTGCAGTTGCTTAATCTGGAGAAAAGGAGGCTGAGGGGAGACTTTGCTCTTTGCTCTCTACAACTCCCTGAAAGGAGGTTGTAGCAAGGTGGAGATTAGTCTCCTCTCCCTAGTAACAAGTGACAAGACGAGAGGAAAGGGCTTCAGGTTGCACCAGGGGAAGTTTAGATTGGATTATTTGAAGAAATCTCTTCAGTGAAAGGGTTATCAAACACAGGAATTGGCTCCCCAGCGATGTGGTTGAATCATCTGTGGAGGTGTTTAGAAGATGCAGAGATGTGATGCTGAGGGACATGGTTTAGCATCAGACTTGGTAGAGTTAGATAATGGTTGTATTCAATGATTTTACAGGTGTTTTCCAACCAAAATGATTCTATGGTTCTGTGATCCTAAACATGAGAAAGAAAAATAATTTGCTATTTTGTCTTGCAAGAATGGCCCCCTGAGATGGGGAGACATCTCACCCAAGAGGAGCAGAGTTATTGTGGGCTAAAGCTTACACATTAGATGCCATCATTGTACATATAGTTGTGGTGATGCAAACATCCTCTCAATCCAACCTGGGACTTACATTTTGTCTCAATTATGAGAAAACTCACAGATGAGGTCTTACATTTTCTCTTCTCTTTTTATCAGCCTCATCAAGGCCCATATAATTTTTCAGCATATGGAAATATTCCCTTTCTCACCCTGACCAAATTTTTATAACAAACCAGGGAATGTGCAGACCCCTTCAGAGCACAGAAAGCCAACTTTCTGTAAAATGTCTACTCTGATTTTAAATTAACACAGAAAAAAAAATGTTTTCAGTGTTCTCTGAGGAAAATCTAACCCCCAAAGTGCGTCATAATTTAGAATTGCAACAGCATTTTGTGGGGGGTTTTCTTTTCCAGAAGGGTTCTATAGCCAAGGAAGCCAATAACATTTTGCTTTGCTGGAATTTGTTTGTTTTGAACTGAGCTGGCTCAAACAGTAAACTTCATAATTTTGTTTTTCTTAATTGTGTTGCACATATTTTGCCAAATGATAATCAAAGCAGGCATCACTCCTTGGAGTCTACTGGTAGATGAGTTTCAGTTGCAACTCTGTAGATGCTCAACCAAAGTGTATGGTTGAGTGCAAGAGAGTAAATTTGAAGCTGAAACCTTTGTCTGTCAGAAGCAGGTCTGACACTTAATTTCAGTCTGCTCCTAATATCAATACTTACATGTTTAGGTTGCTGAAATGACGTGGTGTGATACAGACAATGTTAACAGGAACTCCCTTTACAGGTGTTTACCAGCTTATTTAAAAAGATGGCTGAAACATTTGTAGATGCAATTGGACATTTTTGTTTGTTTTCATCTCTATTTTTCTTTTAGTTACATAATAAAATTTCTTTCATTATAGATTATTGAAGCCTAATAAGGTAAAGCTTTTAATCAAGAGCTCTTAGCAGTAGAGGGTCAAAAAAGAAAATTGCTAAGGGAAAATTGTGGGGTCTGATTTCAACAAATATTTGAATATTTTGCTGCATCATTCTGAATTCAGGGTTAAGTTACAATATTGAAATTATTTTTCAGAACAAGGCTCCAGCTAGTTGTAGGTCACTAACTGCTCAAAATTGGGTTTATATAGTTTTTCTTTTTTTTTTTTTTTTTTTTTTTTAATATTGCTATCTGTGAATCTTGGTACTTCTGTTTAGTGAACAGAGATGTGTTCTTGGTATTTAAAATTGATTCCAAATCAACTGTATCAGTCTTAAAATATTACTGATCTATGTAATTACCATTGTTATAGAGGGGGGGGAAAAAAAAAATCTGTTTGTTCCACATGGATTAAACTTCTTGGCCACAGTATGTTTCCTGCATTGTGTTATCAGTTTTATCAAAGAGAGACCTTAAACTTCTTATTTTAAATCAGAATGTTTTGTGTCAAGCCGACAAACTAGTGATGCCAAAACAATCTGGGCTAGAGTAACCTGAAGCAAAACTTTGAGCTTTGGTTTTCCCAATGCAAAATATCCTTTTGTTGTTGTTGATTATGGGTTGGGATTTTTGGTAACATTGAAATGATGGAAAATGGAACAGTGCAGTGATAAAAATGGCTTATGGACTGTCATGTAGACCATGTGTATGAACTACCAAGAACTCGGTTAAGTATTTTAAACTGGTTATTTCCTTCTGAATATTGAAAATATGTATATATATATTCATACTTATTTGTAACACGTGTATACAGCAGTTCTTGTGATGTTATTTTCCTAGTTATTTAAGGTTAAATCACATCAGAGATAAAAAGACCACGTGTGTCCTTGTAAGAATATGGGGGAACAGAACCAAGATGTTCTCATTATTGTGAAATGAGAAACTCCACCAAAATTTTGTTGGACAATTTATCATGCTCACATTGACATTTCTGTAATACTGTATTTTCATGAGAGACTTTTAAAACCAGTTTTTATCTCTCTCTTGGTAGCAAAAGACACTCTGAAACTGGTGAATGTATGTTAGAAACTGTTTACTTGAACTTTCTGAAACAAATTGTTCATCTTGGGTGTAACAGAAATACATTTTTTTTTTTAGTATTACCATTCCCATGTCACTCTCCAGCAACCAGCCAACCAAAACACCTACTTACAGAAATGAACTACACCATTGCAAGATCCTTGGCTACTCCACCATTGTATTTCAGTCGATAAATTTGCATTTAGCGCTTAATTTGTTCAGTATGCCTTTCTAATTTGGCAATATTTATTTTGGCATGTAAAATAGAAGGCAGCTGCTTTAAACGTCCTGCTAACTTATTTGTTTTGAGAGGTTTCTTTTTTTCCCTTTCTCTCTCTCTCTCTTTTTTTTTTTTTTTTTTTTTTCCCCTCCTTCATAAAAGGATCTAAGATATGAAAAAGCTTCCAGTGTCGTGGACAGGGCTGAGTTTCCTGTTTATGAGTCACCATAAATATGAAAGGTGCTGGTTGACATTTCTCAGCCGAGGGATTCAACACAAGTCTGTGTTGAGAACAAATCCCCAAGCAGGGTGGTCTTGCATTGACTTGTCGACCTTGTACATTGTTGAACGGAATCACTTTTAAAGAACGGTAGTTAAAAGAAAAATCAGCTTCTCTAGCAGCTCTTCTTACTGTTACTGTATTTAGAAAAGTGTGTTATTCTGTATTTGCCATGTAGGAGTGATTGTTGAGTCATATTTTTTACAGAGAGAACAATCAGTGGCACACACTTGAATTTATATCTCATTTGTAGAGCCTTTAATTTCCCTCAGCTCTTAATGTTTTTACATTCCTTCTCAGAACACAAAAAGTAGCCAAGGCATTGTGAAACTCCTGTTAATGGGCAACCAAAATAAATACAAGTGAAATTTTTAGTGCATTTTGTGCACACATCTGTTTGGCACATCTCTCAGCCACACCAACACTTTCATTACAGAGACTTCTTTAGACAATTAATTGCAGGTGCAAAAATGAAAATGTCAATATAGTCTGCTTAAAACATGGAAACTAGAGGGAGGAGGTGTATATGAAGTGCATACATTGTGATTTGTCCTAGTGTATGACTGAGTCATAAACAAGTGTAAGTACATGAATGTATCATTGTCGAGTGTCACTCAACCTGTCTTCTCTCCAGTTTATGCAAGATACAAATTAAAAAGGTGTAGGTTAACTTCCTATGCAAATTCTCACATTCTTGTTTTCCTCCTTAAATAGCCCTGGGGCAGTCCCCTCTGTGACAACATGATGCTGCATATATATCAATGATTAATCAGTAGCATGTATAAAACATACAGGGCTATGTATGGGAAGACATGAATTATGAGATACTTCCAGTAAGGTCTGAGCAATTCACTCCTTCTTACATATTTTATTTAACAGAATGTTTCATGTCAATGCACAGAGAAGTAAGAAAAAGATACAAAACTTTAACACTCCTTGGTTTCATTCTACATATTCAATTAAAAAACAAACAAACAAAAAACCAAACCCCTTCTGTTCCAGTTCCATAATATTTTAAATGTGTATGCCTCTCAGTAAAAATATAGACTGAAGAATGGGAAATTAAAAAAGGTCAAAAAAGAAGGAGGAAGAAGTGGAAAAAGAAGTATCCATGTAGAAGATGGCAGAGGAGATCAACAGGTGTGTGAAAAACAAGATTAGGGTGATGTTAACTATGACTGTTGTCATTAGCAGTCATTTCTAGTTTCTGATGTCTCAGTTTCTTTCTTTAACATTTGATGATGGTAAAATATACACAGTGAAAAGTGTACTTCTATCTGTCAATAAAGATCCATGTTTTCTGCAAGGAATTATAAATAGCTTTGAATACTTATTTTCCTTTTTTTTCTTCTTTTTTTTTTTTTCCCCCATAGATTATGACAGCTAGCATACGAAGGTGAAATTCCAAAGAAGCAATGTGTTGCATCTCTCTTATCCAATGTCCAACTGAATGGCTCAAGAGCTAAAGTATTATAAGTATCCTCCTGATACTACCTTTCTTACTTACACTTTAGATAAATCTGGTAAATTTATGTGGGTAAGCAATAAATAATATATTTGGGTTTTTTAAAACTAAAAGAATTTTGGATGTTCATTTAATATGTATAGCTTTGTGGTAAATGCATTAAGAGCATAGAAATATCATGATGCTGTCCATTAAATCCTCACTACAACTGTAAATCCATTCTATTAGATGTTACATGAACGATCATCCAAACTGATTACAAGCTATATGCATTCATGGGATAGTATCATTATCTTTCTGGATGAATAGTCACAAATCTGTGACACATTTTAATGTTTTCTGGAGTGGGAGAAAGGAGGGAAAGTACCTGATTTCCTACAATTTTTTTGTTGTTTCTTTGTTTTCTTGCTTTCCCTAGTAAGTTCCCGTATTCTCTCTTACATGTGTTTACTTACACTACTCTAAATTAAATTATTTTTAAAACTACTACAGCATGAATTCAGCAGCACCAAGAATTCATTCCCTCTCTCACGTGATGTAAAATAAATATTCAGTGAAATGGTGCCAGGGTCAAATATCTTCACTGCCAACATCTGCCCAGGTCAAGGCAAAGCATCCAAGGCTACTTTCATAATTTGAAAGAGGTAATCTGTTTCTCTTTCCCAGATTTTGCCCAAGTCTTTTGGTGATTTATAAGGCCTGAGTAAGTGGGTAACTAAGTGGGTAACAGTTTACACACACCCCTGCAATATATTCACTGCAAAGGAGAAAGCATGCTATTCAAGCCAACAAAAGACTTCCAAAAGAACATAATTGGTCCCACTCTATTTTGTGGATCTAAACTGCTACTCACTTTCTTACTCTCCACCCTGAAATACATTATATATAATATAATGTTAATAATTTTTTTTTTTAATTAAATTTAAAAATCTGGGCCTTTGGTTTCTATAGGCACATTGTGATAAAAACAAAACAAAAAACAATGAAATATTGTTGGCTTGTAATCTGAATCTAATGAATGTGTCAAGTATCTGTTATCTAAATGCATTTTGTTGACCAGTTGCTTTATTCCTTATAACTAAAGAATATATTAAAAAATTCCAGGTACAAGAAAAGTCAAAATCCAGTCAGTTCTGAAATATCCTGTCAATGAAAATGATTCCAAAATAAAATCTATTTGCATTGCATATTTTATTGGCCAAGTTATGACTCTTGTGAAGTAAGAACAAATCTTTTCTTAACTGTGGAATATTTCCTGGTTTTAAGAAAGTAGTTCAAGATTTTCATAATTCTTATCAGCTGCTGAATTGAGCAGAAATGTAATAAGGATAGGATTCTGAAAATATTTCAGGGATATTATAGAGTATTTTCTTAGCACAATTCTAAAGAAACAGAAAATACATTTCTTTTGATGATCTGACAATGATAACATGTAGCTCTGGATCCCTGCGTGCTCTATTGATATGACCCATAAAAGGCCCATGGTTCCATCTCTTGTTTGTATTCTTCATTTTATTATCATTCTCTCTCTAAGGTCAGCAGTACTGGTCTCACAGAGACCATTAGCATGCTTTTGCTTATTTAATTCACTAACTGCTGAAGTGCATGCTGCTTTTAGTGGCACTCATACAACTCCAAGCACTGAAAGGTTTAGTTTCATGTACTTGAACTCAAGTGACACAAATATTTCAGTGGTGAATCAATACTGGGAAAGGATGATCAGTAAGGTAGGGAGTGTTTATAGAAGATGTTTCATCACTACTAGTAAAACATGTCTTATTGTTAGTTCAGGAGGTGTTGGTATTTAGCTCTTTGAAGGAGGCTTCTGACAAGCCAACAACTGTCAGCTTGCTGGTAAAATAAAATTCTTTAAATTGCACAAGGTTAGAAATACAGCTTTTTGGAAAATGTCTGTGGATTAACCATTTAGGAATTCTGGTTTCCATAAAAAGAGATTTCTTCTGTTTCCTCATCATAAACAACATTGGCTATGAGGAAAGATTATTGATAAAATACCTTTGACTATTTCATTTTACCTGATTGTAGATCAGTATTTGATCTTTCCCTGCAGAAGACACATTGTTAATAGTTTTAGGAGCACCTGGAAGTTGACTATTGTCTCATGTGTTAATCCTGACTGTAACAGAATTAACATTTCTGTTCACCTGCTCCAAAAACGGGCTCATAACACTACATTAAAACTGAAATGACAGTAGCTGCTACATCAGCACTGAATCATAAATGGCATTTGATGGAATTCATTCTGTTCTAATAATTTCCCTATCATATAAAACAATCTGTATAAATAATTCCATATCAAAGACAATTACCTGCTTTTTGCAGCACTATTTCAACACAATGCTACTTTTATTTTTTATTTGTTGAGAAATAAAAAAGGAATCCAATATCATAAAATCCTTCCGTACTTTAATGTTGTACTGCATGAATTAGGCTGAGAGGTAAATGAAAAGCTATTTTTGGTTTCCTGTTAACACCATGAGTGCTTCTGAGGAATTGAAGCCCGTGGAGCACATTTGTGGCTAATCTTGGGTAATATAGCTGGCAGAAGGACCAAAAGAAGATTACAGTTATAAAAACACGAGGAGGTCTTTGCCAAGAAATGCAAACAAAAAGGAAATATTTTAAGAAAATAAACAAAGCTACTGAGTAAAACATACACAGAGAGGAAAAAAGGAACAAAAGAACATTTGAGTCTTGATGTCTTAACATTTTGTGGCAACACATGTGATAGTCCATCCAGAGTGTGTGAAAGAACATTACAGCTGTGTAAGCTATGAGATATCCACACACGCCTTGAGATCAGCAAGCCATCAGGAAAGCCCACCTAGTTTGTCAGCTTTTCAGGTCTCCTCTGTTCTACTAAAAATAATAAGTTCCATCCAGTCCAGCCCATGTGACTGCACAAACTACAGAGCAAGTCAAAGGGCTGTTTGCAAAGGCTGCTTTAAATAGAAACACCTATTTGTTTTCCAAGGTACAATGGTTTATAGCAATTTCCTGAGGCTATAAAACATAGAATAATAGAATGGTAAGGTTGGAAGGGAC
>VWZE01022426.1:1184-19114 GCA_013396675.1 Eubucco bourcierii
TGTTAGGAGGAAGTTCTTTACAGTGAGGGTGGTGAGGCACTGGAACGGGCTGCCCAGGGAGGTTGTGGATGCTCCCTCCCTGGATGTGTTCAAGGCCAGATTGGATGAGGCCTTGAGTGAGCTGTACTAGTGGGAGGTGTCCCTGCCTATGGCAGGGGGTTGGAACTAGATGATCCTTGAGGTCCCTTCCAACCTTACCATTCTATGATTCCATGATTCTATGATGCAAAGGGTGTATAGTGAGAAAGAAGAGCTAGGAGACTGTAGAAAGCTACTATCTGAGTCTACAACTTTCAGTCAACATTTGATAGCTGTTGCTTCTGATTTTTGATACTGAGCTTTTTGTACAAGCTCTCTCCTGCATTTTTAGACTAGATATGTCCTGTTTCCACTGACAAACATGCTATTGAATATCACTTGGTCAACAGATTTTCACTTTTAGGTAAGTCCCTGGCTAACCAGTGTAGGCATACACACATTATTTTTTTCCACTGTGTTCCACATACTACATCTCATATAAGTTCACTGAAATATATAAGTTTTAATTGATTGTAGAACTGTGTATTTATAAGGTGTATTAATATTTCATCAGGCAGAGTCCAAGCCTTGCTGAAACCTGGTAGGGGGAGGAGTTTGCTGGAAAAATTAACATTTTCACTGAAAATTACATTCTTGATTTATTTCATTAAAACCTTAGAAGAAAAGTTTGATTTTGATTAGTGCTTTTGTTTGAGACACCCTTAGAAGATGCTCTTGCTAGATCATTAACTTCCTGTTATGCAGCCTCAGCCTTTGCTGTGTAGTGCAGTGTGGTGTATCAACATATCAAATACATTGTTTGGCATAAGATTCTTTGCTCTTTGTTTCACTTGTCATATTTTTCATGTTCCTGCTATAACCTAAAGCTGTCCATGACAGAAGTATATCTCACATATAAAAGGAAAACAGTTCTAAATATCACCACTGTGGAAAAAAAAGAGGTATGTGAGAAATCGGTGGGGAAAAAAAAAGAGTAATGAAGAGATACTCAGATTTCATATTTCCTTTTTCATTTTGAAATTTGTATCTCCCAGTATCTGAAGGGGGCCTACAGGAAGGCTGGGGAGGGACTATTTACAAGGTCTTGCAATGACAGGACAAGGGGCAATGGGTTTAAACTGGCAGAGGGAAGATTTAGACTAGATGTCAGTAGGAAGTTCTTTACAGTGAGGGTGGTGAGGCACTGGAACAGGTTGCCCATGGAGGTTGTGGCTGCTCCCTCCCTGGAGGTATTCAAGGCCAGGTTGGACGAGGCCTTGGGTAACCTGTACTAGTGGGAGGTGTCCCTGCCTATGGCAGGAGGGTTGGAACTAGATGATCCTTGCGGATCCTTGAGGTCCCTTCCAACCTTACCATTCTATGATTCTATATTATGCAACAGTTCAGGAGCATATGTATCTCCTAATTCAGTATATCTCAGAAAACTTTATAATCCTGACAAAGGTAAATGCCTGGACAGATTAACTTGAAACTGGCAAAAATACTACCAAAGGATAGTTTTAGGAAGCAGATGAAAGCAGAGTTAGGAGAAAATTACTGAGGAATGATGAAGAAAGAAATGTATTTCACATAAAATCCCAAAATCTGTTTTAATAGAAACAAATAGCAGTGAATATAGTAACTCATGATAGTGGCCAAGAAACCTGTACAACAGATGAAGTTATAGTAAATATAAATCAAGTATTAAGAGAAAGTGATTTGAAGTGTCTGGAACAAGAAATGGACTTTCTGGAATTTTGCCATGCTAGTAGATTAATGCTACAGGAAGAGAAAACGGATTACACAAAGCTGAAGGATTTTGTCTGTAAGAGGAAGCACAGTATTAATCTTGACTAAGTGCTTCAGACAGTGTTACTGTTGTTTCTAAGATTATTTATATTCCATCTTCTCCGATTTTAAGCTGAGTTTTACATTACAACATTTGACATTTCAAGAGTATTGTCTTGTAAAATAAAACAAATTCTAGATACTGAAATAGAAACTCAGAGAAGAATATTTAGATAGATATCATGAACAAGTTTTATTACTAGTGATGACATGACTGCAATGCTAACCTCGTAGTGCAGAGCAGGTGCTAAACTAAGATTACTTTTTTTTACCTTCAGGGTTTTTTTGTGTTTGGGGTTTTTTTGTTTGATTTTTTTTCTTTGTTGTTGTTTGTTTGGGTTTTTTTGTGTGTGAATGGAATCAATAACAGTAAGTTAACACCCAAGCTAAGGCAACACTATGTAAGCCTCTCCTTTGACTTCAGACAAAATTATTTTTTCAGGTGAAAATTCAATTTTTAAAATGTTGAAATCAAGATAATTAAAAAAGAAGAAACAGAAATGGCATAAATGAATATTTCTGGTTTTAGTTCAATAAGTTAATTAGTTTTGATTAACATTTTTTTTGTCTGTTCTGATTTCCCAGAAATTCTCATGCTGAAAATTCACATCAGCTTTTGCTGACTTCAGGTAAAATGCCAATTAACAATTATTAGAAGAGTTAAATTAATTGTGACATAGAAGAAACTGTATTTAACAGAGCATATGTACCATCTGCATTTAACAAAATCTGACTTATATTAGAATGGTAAAAAAAAGAGACTCCAATTCAAGGTCCAGCATAGAGTGTTTTGATGTTAAGAACAATAAATTAAGACTTAAAGATAGTCTAGATTTCACAGTGTAAACAAGGAATGATGCAGTTGTCCTTATGAAGGCAGATCACCGGGTTATCTTGGAGGAAAAACAGATACATGTTTTATTTTGCTTATGCCAATTTTAAATAGTCTCCCACAAATAAAACAAGAGGAAGAGGACATAAGCAGACAGATCAGGGCTATAGAGGTACAGCTGTGAATTGTCTTTTTAAGGACTTTAGTGAATACTTATTTGTGTATGAAATTATCCGGAAAAGAAATAAAGGAAGGCCAAGCCATGCAACACTTGTATGAATCAAGACTGGGAAACTTCTGAGGAATACAATTAATGAATACTGATACAAGCAGTAAGTTGTAGGACACATAAAAAGCCCACAAAAGTCATGGAAGGAGAAAGAGAATAATTTACTATGCTGGTGTCATTTCTATTTTTTCTATACTTTCTTTTTTACTTTGAGCTTGGTCAGAAGCTGGGCTTCAGTACTCTTGCTCAACTGGTTGCACACGTAACTGAGAGCAGGTGATTAAAGACCTACAAAAAGCCAGGTTGGATGAGGCCTTGAGTAACCTGTACTAGTGGGAGGTGTCCCTGCCTGTGGCAGGGGGTTGCAACTGGATGATCCTTGAGGTCCCTTCCAACCTTACCATTCTATGATTCTATAAAATGGAAACCAAAACTGCAAATGTCCAGCTCTGATAATGCACACACACACACATATAAAAAGGTTTAAAGTGATAATAGTACCTGGCACTTTTACTAAAGTTGGGAAACCAGAGCTGAGGCAGCAGTTGCAAATGGTTCTCAAATCAGGTGTCAACACTTTGTTCTTCCATTCCTAATTCTCACTCTGCTGTGTAGTTACTCATCTAGATAATTTCCTTTCCCACAATTGTCATTTGTTTTATAGCATTCAAAACATTTTTTTTTGAGTTTTCCAAGTGTGTTTCTTATTATTTTCAACCTTTAGAAAACAATAATAATCATTACCAAAGTAAAACTAGAAACCATTGTTTGTTTGTCTGGGTTTTTTTTTGGTTTTGTTTTGTTTAATTTGGTTGGGATTTTTTGTTTTATTTGGTTGCGGTTTTTTGTTTGATTGTTTGATTGTTTTTTTTCCCTCGTGATGTTGGTACTTTCAGATATTACTGCATTAAAAAAATTATTTCTTGTGTATCCATGTAATAAAACTTAATTATCTAGTTATGCAGTGGAGCTAACATGATGTCTTTCATCTCAGTACTAATGTGTCATAAAGTCAAATGTTGCAAAGTTATAAACTGTGTGTGCTGTTTTGAGGCTAATTGGAATATTTTAATGGAGAAAATTATACTATAGGCTGTGAAAAGGAAACAATGGTGATGTCTGCTTCACTCATAGGCTTGCTGAGATGTATAAGGATACAAATCAAAGATAAGTCACTTGGGCTCAGACACTCTCAGGCTGTCTAGCTTCTGGCCTTCTCCTCTCTGCTGAGTAACCTAACTAACCACTTTTCTTCTAGCTTCCCTGGTCGATAATCCAAATTCACCTTGCGTGTAAGGCAGATCTTGGGGTAAGGTATAGGGGTGGGGAGAAGGTGGAAGGGTGGTTGGGAACCCCTCCTGGGGTCTCTGATTTCTGGGAGGGGAGTTGTGTTGCTGTATTACCTTTAACTTGTATATTTCTGTAAATATTCTGTATATAGTGTATATATCTGCTTGTACATTGTGCAAAGCTGTAAATAGAGCTTCATTCCTTAACTTCCAGCCAGCTGAGTTCTAGTCTGGGTCATTTTACAAAGCATGGTGGGGCGGGGAACTCCCAAACCATCACACTGTGGTACTTGTAGTGAAGCAGGCTGAGATTTAGAGCACAGATGGAACACAGTGGGGGGAAAAAAACACTGATGAATATATTACATGAGAGAGACAAATTGTGTCTTCCAGTGTATCTACTTTTTCTGCTTTAGATTCTTTGTTTTTTAATGTGTCATTTGTGCTGTTTTAAAGTGGCCCACTCCCACAAGCAAGCTACCCCCAACCCTATGTTGGGAGGGCAACTAACACCAAGAAAAAGCCCTGTGGTTGACAAAGGAATTCAGTAGTAATACAATGTATATTACTTTAGCTTATGTTGCAGGAAAGCACATAAAAAACAAGCAGCAACAGAAACCAGACCACAAACCCACACCCAGCCCACCAGAAAAAAGAAAAAGAGTACCCCAAACCAGAAACGAGAAGAAGCAATCAGAAATAGGAAGCCTCTCATGCTACAATCTGAACTACAATCCCAGAGATACTTTGGTCCAGACAGCAGTTTTGTTTTAAAGCTGGCTTGGTATCATCATAGTATCACATAGTCATCAACAAATTCAACTGAATACATGATATTGTCATTTCCCCCCACACCCTTTGTCAAAATGAGTCAAGAAAAGTACAAAAATGGGTTTGTTTTAGGTTTTATCCTAAGGTAAGTAATGATTGGAATTAAATGCTGCCTAGTTGGGATGGTGTAAAATGGTTTAAATTGTAAGAGAGGAGAAAAGTCTTGTCAGAAAATGAGGATTTGATTCAGTGACTGGGTCAGAACCGAAAGGTCATAGAACATGGTTAAACAAGACATTGATCTGTAAGTCAGTCTATAAGCACATCATTGAAATATGGAACATGTCAAAGATTTGAACTCTAACAACAAGTTTAAATTAACTGAAGAGTCAACTGGATAAATTGTTGAAGAAAGAATTAATTGGAGAGTAGAGTGAGACTCTGGGGTTAAGAGAGGTCTTGTATAGATTGGTTTGATTTTTATCTAGATGAAAACAAATTAAGTGAAAGAAAACAATTTAAAGGATAAAAGGGTTAAGACTCAGTATATTACAAGGTTTCATGCCTTATGTATTCTTATGCTGTGGTCCTAATCAATCTCAGTTTTACTGACAGAGCTGTAAATGCTTCTAAAGCAAATCAGATACTGTAGGTAGAGAGGAAATTATTCAACATGACCAAATAGTCTCTTTGAAAAATATCTATCCCTGGGCTACAAGTTCTCAAAATCAATGCTCAGTGCTCTATTGCGAATGGTGGACTCTATTTTGAGGCATAATAAAAATATATTCATGATGTTAACTTCCTTTGTCACTGAAATGTCACTGGATTGTCAAAATGAATAACTGAAAATCTATGCATTTAATTTAAAAATCTCTCTGTGAAGAAGTGATACTTAACATGTTGAACAATGACATTCCAGTATGTATTAGTGTATTTAAAGAAAGCAGTAACAACAAAACTCTTAATATACAGAATAATTCTATCGCAGTTAAGAATTTTAATGAAAAATATTTACTGAAACAATAATAATAAAAAAATCTTATTGCTCATGATCATGTCCATGAAATAAAGATTCAAAAGAAATGCCCTAGCTGTTTTGCTCAGTTAGAGATATGCAAATATTTGCAGATGAAAAACCACATGAACAGATTTTATTGTTTGAGCAAATAGAACAGCCGGGCTCTCACAGTGTTGATCTGCTCTAGGGTAGGAAAGCTCTGCAAAGGGATCTGGATAGACCAGATCAATAAGCCAAGTCCACTTGTATGAGGTTTAACAAGACCAAATGTCAGGTCCTGCACTTCATTCACAACAACCTCAGGCAATGCTACAGGCTTGAGGCAGGGTGGTTGGAAAGCTGCCTATCAGTAAAGGACCTCAGGGTCCTGGTAGACAACCATATGAACATGAACTAGCACTGTGCCCAGGTGGCCAAGAAGGCTAATAGCACCTTAGCCCATATAAAAAGTAATGCATCCATCAAAATTAGGGAAGTGATCAGGCCCCTGAACCCAGCACAGTTGAGTACTTAGTTCAGTTTTTGACACCACAGCGTAGGAGACACGTTAAGGTGATGGAATAGCGTGCTGGTTTGAGGCTAATTAGAATATTTTAATAGAGAAAATTACACTACAGGCTGTGAAAGGAAAATATGATGATGTCTACTTCACTCATACGCTTGCTGAAGAATTGTTTGGGAACAATAACCAAAATATATAGATAAGTCAGTCTCTGTCTGTGGCTTGCTGGGAGAGCAGCTCAGGCAGTCTAGCAGCTTCTGGCTCTGGCTCCTCTGCCGATTAATTTTCACTAACCACTTTTCTTCTAACCCTGCCCTGGTCGATCCTCCTAATTTGCATTTTGTGTAAGAAAAACCTTGGGGTAAGGTACAAGGGTGGAGAGAAGGTGGAAGGGTGGTTGGGAGCCCCTCCTGGGGTCTCTGATTTCTGGGAGGAGTGCTGTGTTTCTGTTTTACCTTTAACTTGTCTATGTCTGTAAATATTCCTATATATAGTGTATATATCTGCTCGTACATTGTGCTGAGCTGTAAATAGAGCTTCATCTTTTAACTTCCAGCCCGCTGAATTCTAGTCTGGGTCATTTTACAAAGTGTGGGGGGCGGGGAACTCCCAAACCTTCACAAATAGCTATGTTCAGAAAAGGGCAACAAATCTGGTGATGGATCTAGAGAACAAGTCTTTTGAGAAGTACCTGAGTGAACTGGAATTGTTTAGTCTGGAGAGGAGGAGGCTGAGGGAAGGCCTTATTGCTCTATAACAACTGCCTGAGGGAAGGTTGTAGTGAGGCAAGTGTTGGTCTCTTCTCTCAAGTGACAGGGTAAGAGGAAATGGTCCCAAGTTGCACCAGTGGAGGTTTAGATAGGATATTGGTAAAAACTTCTTAATGGAAAAAGTGGTCAGGCATTGGAACAAACTACACAGGGAAACGGTCAAGTTACTGTCCTTGGAGGTGTCGAAAAGCATGTAAATGTGGCACTTCAGGGCATGGTTTAGTGGTCATAATACTATTTGGTTTACGGTTGGAGTTGAAGATCTTATAGGTTTTTTCCAACCTTTATAATTCTGTGATAAAGTTGAATCATATAATCGTAGAATGATTTGAATTGTAAGGGACCTCTATAGATCATCTAGTACTATCTCCCTGCCATGGGCAGAGATGTCTTTCACTAGATCAGACTGCTCAAAACATTGTCCAGTCTGACCTTCAGAGCTTCCAAAGATGGGACATGTTCAGATTCTCTAAGCAACCTATTCAGGTGTCTCACCACACTAACAGTAAAGAATGTCTTCTTTGTATATATTCTAAATCCACTCTTTTTTAGTTTAAAATCATTACTCTTTGTTCTACTACTACAGACCCTAGTGAAAATTGTCTCTCCATCTTTGAGACTACTGAAAGGCAACACTGACCTTTTTTGGTGGCACTTCTTAAGACCCACTCAATCAGGTCCATGTCCTCCTTGTGCTGAGAGCCAGAGAGCTGGACACAGTACTGAAGTTGAGGTGTCATAGAATCATAGAATGGTAAGGTTGGAAGGGACCTCAAGGATCATCTAGTTCCAACCCCCTGCCATAGGCAGGGACACCTCCCACTAGTACAGCTCACTCAAGGCCTCATCCAATCTGGCCTTGAACACATCCAGGGAGGGAGCAGCCACAACCTCCCTGGGCAACCTGTTCCAGTGCCTCACCACCCTCACTGGAAAGAACTTCCTCCTAACATCCAGTCTAAATCTCCCCTCTGCCAGTTTAAGCCCACTGCCCCTTGTCCTGTCATTGCAGGACCTTGTAAATATCCCTCCCCAGCCTTCCTTTAGGCCCCCTTCAGATACTGGAAGGCTACTATCAGGTCCCCTCAAAGCCTTCTCTTCTCCAGGCTGAAGAGCCCCAACTCCCTCAGCCTGTCCTCATAGGAGAGCTGCTCCAGCCCTCTGATCATCTTTGTGGCCCTCCTCTGGACCCGCTCCAACACTTCCATGTCCTTCCTGTGCTGAGGGTTCCAGAACTGCACACAGTACTCCAGGTGGGGTCTGACGAGAGCAGAGTAAAGGGGCAGAATCACCTCCCTTGCCCTGCTGGCCACGCTTCTCTTGATGCAGCCTAGGACTCGGTTGGCTGTCTGGGCTGCATGTGCACACTGCAGGCTCATGTGGAGCTTTTCATCAACCCAGACTCCAGGGTCCTTTTCCTCCAGGATGCTCTCCAGCCATTCACCACGAAGCCTGTATTTGTGCTTGGGATTGTGCCTACCCAGGTGCAGGACCTTACACTTGGCCTTATTGAATTTCATGAGGTTGGCCTGGGGCCACCTCTCCAGCCTGTCCAGGTCCCTCTGGATGCCATCCCTGCCCTCTAGCAAGTCGACTGTGCCACACAGCTTGGTGTCATCTGCAAACTTGCTGAGGGTGCACTCCATTCCTCTGTCCATGTCACTGACAAAGATGTTAAACAGCACTGGTCCCAGCACTGACCCCTGAGGGACACCACTTGGCACTGGTCTCCAGGTGGACATTGTACCCTTGATCACCACTCTCTGTGTGCAACCATCCAGCCAATTCCTTATCCAGCAGAGTAGGAGAATCAACTCTCTCATTCCGCTGTCCATGTTTCTTGTGTCCATGCTTTTTTTGATGCAGCCCATGATGAGGTTTGCCTTCTGGACTGCAAACATGCATTGTTGGATTATTCCCATCTTCTCTTCCATCAGTACCCCAAGTCCTTTTCCTTATGCCAATTTGAAACAATTTAGAAGTAAAGCCTGAGAGACAAAGTTCTGCCCAAAGGATCTGGGATTTCTAATTACTGTCTTGTTTGTTGCCTATTTAGCATTCTAGATGTTACAAACCCCAACCTGGGACTGTCTTCTCTCCATTCTTTGTAGGAATAGTAGTTCTAAGCATCAATACTGAGTAAATATAGTTGGCTTCCCACAGGAGTCTTGTTAATCACTCCTCTTCAAATGGTCATAAAGCCATGGCTTGCTTACAATTCAGGAGCTCCTGACACATTTTGCAATATTGGCATTAAAATAAAGTCACTGCTTTGACAGAAATTAAACTGGACTAGTTTGGAATGAATAAGCAGATGCCCACTCTGTCCCTTCCTTGACCTTTTCCAAAAAAGTGTCTATGCAGCTGGTTGGCTTATGAAAAAGTGAGTTAATCAGTCTCAGATGAATGGTAGAATTCAGCAGCTGCTGGAATGTTACATGCCAGTTCTGTGAAATTTTTGGCCAAGTGCATTTTCTGAGAAGTCAAAAGATGTGTAGAAGTCTGTAAGGATTCCTTTCTTACTGTGTCATGAGAGATTATTTTACTACTCCTCTTTCAAATAAAACATTTTGAGGAAAATCAAAACATTTAAGTGATCGTTCATAATCTTTCTAAAGTCTTTGACAGTATGAATTGCTCTGATTTGTAGACATTCTGTTTGGCCGCCCAGATTAGCAGATCAGCAGCATTCAGTTCTGTAATATAAGGTTTTGCCTCATTAAGCAAATATGTTTTCTGAAATATTTTTTTCTTTCTTTTCCCCAAATAAGCTAAACTGATTTCATATTTGGTCTGGTATTGTGCATGATGCAATGCTGATGGACAAATTTAAGGACAGTTACCAGCATGTGTTCATATTCTTGAAATCTAAAAATTCAAAAATGCTCATCTCCTGCAGATGTCTTATGGAACAATGATTGCTTTGCAACAAAGCACACTGATCTCACAGTCTACCCAAATCCCCCAAAGCCCTGAAATTGTGCTTCCCATGGGACAGGGTACCTTTGTCTTTGTATTGTGCCCTGATAACATGTGACCTATACTACTAACAAGTTTAGTTATCTTGGTAATGAAATGTGGTGATTGCTGATGATATAAAATACATCACCAGGTCTTGTAATACTTTGGTAAATGATGGTATCAATCACTGAGTGAATGCAAAATTCGTTTCTGAATGGGAATATTGTGCAGCTGTTGTCATAGTTTTATGGGTTCAAGATTTGGACAGATTGCTATGTAAATGTCTCACTCATTTCCACCTATGCTGTTTTCAGCAAATACCTAGTGTCACGTAGCAAAATACGATAACTAGTACTGACGCTGTTAAAGCTTTGACATTGACACTCTGATTATCATACTGCAGATGAAACAGCAAAGTCACACAGTTCATGTGCCTGAGGGATCATCCTTTTCTTTTTTTTTTTTAATAGAAAGACAGAGATGAAGAGCTAGGTGGCAGAAACATTAGGAAAATGAACCCGAGGGTAACCTTAAAGCATGTAAAGTAAACCTATATTTTAAGATAAACTTTGTTGGCAACAACTTTCTTAAATTCTAATGGACTTAAGGGACACGTATATTATTGCTCATACACTAAGCTAGAAAATCTTCCATGTGGAGTGGCAGAAGAAAATTAGAACATAATAAAAAAGATCAGAAAGCATACAATTCACAGATGCCTTCAGGCTGTCCCAGGTTTTGCCTGTGACACATCCACAAGGTACTGTGCCTTCCACGTAGACTCATTTCTTATCCTAGAATTCATGAATGAACTTTGAAAGACTGATACAAATTTTGATAGGTTGATGACATAGGAAAGTTTGTTTCCCCTGTAATACTATTAAATGGGATGTTCATTACAAGTTCCTCTTGGAACTGTTGACTGCTCCAGAGGGTTTATTGTCAATTGTTGTCTATTTGCTTTGAATATGAATGTGGGAATGGACAGATTTAGTCCTGTAGTTGAATTCATATTAGTTAACACTAGCAAGTGGATGCTAGGACTACTGCTTTATTTGGGAGCTTTTACATTTGGATGCAGAACAAAAATGGAAATTTAAACTCTGTGAACCATCATGAGACAAATTATAAAATGCATAACTACATCAGATCTTAATTAATGCAAACTCCAGCATTGCTTTCTATAGCTAGAAAAGATGAGTCACTGTCTTTCCAAGCAATAGAAATTTTCAAGTACTGTTCTGGAGGGGTAATTAATTGATGCAAGATATTCTTTTTAAAGATTAATATTGTTTATTAATATTCAATATTCAGAACTCTCACCACCCCAACCACTAATTTTAATAATAATCTGTTCTTTGCACAATCATGGAAACTTTATGCAGATAATAACACAGGATCTAGAAATAACCAGTAATAATAGATAACATTAATCGAACTGGAAGAGAAGGTTGCTGCGGTCAATATACCACTTGCGGTCAATACTCCGCTTGCCCACTAGATGGACTCAGGAAGTTCCTTTCTGCTTATGGCAGAAGGCAAAGGTGAATTACAAGAGGCTTTAAGTATTTACTCACAAAATTATCCATTAGAATGGAACATGTTGAGGTTAAGTGATATTATTAATACAGTGACTTCACATAGAGTCTAAAGCATCAATACATAATCACATAGTTACTTATGCTTACATATCCCTTAAACTTCTATTTCTCTTATACCTGGAAGAAATTGTAGCAAGTGGAACATCTGTCTTTGACATAAAGCATAGATGTAATAGATGCATTTCTTTCATCTTTCTCAGTGTCAGATCACAGCGCTGAAGTTGTTCCATCTTGGACTGCACTCTAAAAAACATTCAAAGTTCCATCTTGGTTACAGCTTCCTTGAGTTTTCTGCATTCGTGAGTTTTCTCTCATTTTGTGAAATATTTCCTTACTGATCCAGGGTATAGATGTCAAAACCTGTTAATAATTCCTCTGAATCCCCTCCTGTGGATTTGTTCCAATGTGAACACCTTTCTCCACAGATTCAGAGGCCTTGCCAGTAGTCTGCTCCAGTGTTTCTCATGGGATCTCACCCTCCTTTGAATGCATCCACCTGCTCCAGCACAAGATCCTCCACAGACTGCCTGTGGATATTTCCCTCACCATTAACCTCCATGGGCTGCTGGGGGACAGCCTGATCCACCAGGCTTCACCACAAGCTGCAGGGGAATTTGCTCCGGCACTTGGAGGACATCCAACCTCTCCTTCATCATTGACTGGTGTCTGCAGGGTTGTTTCTGCCACAGCTTCTCACTACCAACTGTTCTAAGGCAGTTGTGGACTTTGTTTTTTTGGTGTTTGGTGTTTTGTTTGTTTTGGGGGGAGTGGGGGAGTGGGGTTGTGGCAGTACCCATCATCTCTGATGGGCTCAGCCTTCACCAACAGTAGGCCAATCTTGAGCCAGCTCTGTTGGTCACAGGGGTCTTTCAGTAGCTCCTCATAGAAGCCACCCACATAGCCACTCTGCTACAGAAACCTTGCCATGTAAACCCAATCCGCATTCTCATATTTAAAACAAGTGAAGAGAGACAAGTAAGTTAGCAGCCTGCACCTCTGTGCAGAGTGCATAAAGCCCTTCATTTGCTCAGAGGGAAATTTTGCCAGTTTTATAGATAATGGTGCTACACACAGGGTTTCTCCATTCTGTTCTTTTGAGACAGAAGTGGTCTTTAAAGCATCAGAAGTTAGCACTGACATAGAAAATGGCATGCGTTCCTAATTTTTGCTTATTTCTTAAAATAGACCTTCCTTTATCCACCAACACACTAATACTTATCTCTTTTTTTCTTCTTTCTCTATTCTAATTTGGAAGGATGGGAATGACAGCTGTTTAATCTTTGGCAGAGTAACATTTAGTAGATGGATTTGAAGTCTTATCTTGCTAAAACCAGCTACATCAGGAATCAATATATGAGTGACTTCCTCAACTAATATCTCAAGACAGAACACACAGTTTTTAGAAGTTTACAGAAATGATCCTAACTCTTGCAGAGGTATCTCTGAAGTAAGATGGAGAAATGCAATTGTGTCAGTACAGTTCAGGCTCACATAAGGTCACAAGGGATGAATGTTTGAGCCCAGGCACATCTACAAATAGTTTTTTTCTGCTTCTTTGAACTGAGCAACTGATGTAGCTTACAGAATTAGATAGCTGTAATCAAATTTTGCTTTGATAAAATGGCTGTTATCTTTTTTCTTTAATTTTACGTCAGGCACAACGAACTAAATGCAAATAACTTCTTCAGTCACCAAGGAGTTCTACATGGAACAGGTACATTTACATTTGCATGAGTAAATAACAACTGCATGAGTAAATAACATCTATTCTGCACAAAACTTCTGCAAAGATATTAAAATGTCTATTGCAGACTATTTCTATTTTAGACCCTTTTCTTACAGACACCCCAGCTACTTAAAGCACTTTATACAGTGAGAATGAAGCTGAACCACAAAAGCACTGTAAGCACTCACTTAATGTTCTTAGTATAGCTGAGCCTGACCTTTGTTGTAATCCAGTGCAGTTCCACTAATATCAAGAGAACTGTAACAATTTATAATGTGAGAATACAATCTGTATTATTTATTAAGCCTTTCTTTTGCTGTAGAAATAGCTAGGTACCCAACAGAGGTAAATCATTGTGGTTTCTTTGAAACCCATGGAGGCATGCTGATTTAAAGAGGTGAGACCTGGCTCTCAGGCCTTTCACAAATAAATGCACTCTTTTTGTTAATATTGTCTTCATCTACTTATGAAGTCCTTATCTTGCAGATTAGACTTTCTCTCTTTGCTATAGATCTTTCTGCAGTAACACTTACGAATGTGTGCGCCTCCCCACTCTCTCTGTCACCACTACAACACTGCTAAGGACACTGCCTTTCAGAATGGAAGTTTCTTCCATTGCTTTCTGTCAACACTTTCTGCTCTTGCCAGAAGACTGTTATCAATACCGCCTGACTCAGTTCCTGGTCACGACTACACTCCAAACAGAAACCCAAGTTCTGGCATAAATTGCCAGGTGAAGACTTTTGCCTTTGTCAGACATAGCACAGGATTCACAGTCAGTGGAGTACATGGCAAAAAAGTCTTTGAAACCATACTAGAACTTGCAGACTACTACTGTGCCCCATGCTGAAGCAGTAAGGATGCATTTTAATCACCTGCCTAAGGCAGTGTTAGTTAACCTATACTTTCATTTTCAAGAAAAGACTCAGTGTCTTGGAGTTGTTTTGTGAAGTGCCTCAACTTTTTGGAGCTGCTTGCAACCCTTTGTTCAACAGCCTGAACAACTACATCTATGGAATATAATGTGAATAATGTGTCCAAAGATTAATTTTTTAAAAAGGTTTTTTTTGTTTGTTTTTTTTTTTAATCACTTTTGCAGGTCCTCTTCACCCTAGTGTCTAACCTTCAGATAAAAGGGATGCACAAGGCATGGTTCTTCCCAAAGCTCGTGATGAATTTCTTGCACATGAATCTGTTTCTGTGTGGAGGCATAGGCATGAGGCTGCTTTGGATGCTGACAGGGACTGCGCTGGTTGAATAGAAGTAAGTATCTCTAGATGTTAATCGTTGGTGCCTAAAGCAGAAATAGGATATTTGATTAGAGAAAGTAGCACACCTCTAAAGCTGAATCTAGACTTCTGTGCCCTTCTAAGCTGTGTCAACAGGGAAGACCTAGTCATCTTGGAGCTGGAACATGAGGAAACAAGGATGTGGCAACTGGATTCAGAGATGTTTGAGATGATCTTAAGTCTTCTTTTTTTTTTTTTTTTNNNNTTTTTGGTCTTGATTGATAGACATGACTTCACTCTGCTTAAGCCCTCAATTCTGTTTTTCCCTCTGATGATCCTGCTCTGTGTCAGAAGAAAACTTAACACTCTCCTTTGTAACACAGTTACAGTATCACAGTATCACCAAGGTTAGAAGAGACCTCAAAGATCATCAAGTCCAACCCGATACCAGAGACCTCAAGACTAGACCATGGCACCAAGTGCCACATCCAAACACGCCTTGAACACCTCCAGGGACGGTGACTCCACCACCTCCCTGGGCAGCCCATTCCAGCAGCAAATGACACTCTCAGTGAAGAACTTTCTCCTCACCTCAAGCCTAAACTTCCCCTGGCACAGCTTGAGACTGTGTCCTCTTGTTCTGGTGCTGGTTGCCTGAGAGAAGAAAGTAACCTCCTCCTGGCTACAACCACCCTTCAGGTAGTTGTAGACAGCAATAAGGGCTCCCCTGAGCCTCCTCTTCTTCAGGCTCTTCTCGAGGTCTCTCACCAGCCTCGTTTCCATTCTCTGTACATGCTCAAGCACCTCACTGTCCTTCTTAAATTGAGAGGCCCAGAACTGGACACAGTACTCAAGGTGTGGCCTAACCGGTGCAGAGTACAGGGGGAGAATGACCTCCCTGTTCCCGCTGGCCACAATATTCCTGATGCAGACCAGGATAGCATTGCCCTTCTTGGCCACCTGGGCACACTACTGGTTCATGTTTAGGTTTTAGTTCCACTTCTAAACCTCAAAACGTGTAACTGAGGAGTCTGCATAGAGAATTTAATTGAAAAAGTGTACACCATGGCTTCTATGGTATTCTGCTCTACTTAGAGAACCAAAACCAAACATTATGTTTATCTCTGTCCTTTATCAATTTGCATATGGTCCTAGGTTAACAAGCTCAATGGTTAATTAATTTTTAAAGGGGCAAAAGGAGCAAAGAAAAATATTGATCAATAGGAATGCCAAGTTAGTGTGTTTTTCATCTTCTATGAACAACCTTCTGTGAACAGAAACTGAAAAATAAGAACTGCCATAGCATACATCTTTAACATATGCATCTGTCATAGCAGCATATAACTCGAGATCTTCCTGACCTTGGCAGCTTTACAAGGTCTTGGGAATTGAGCTGATTCTTCTCATCTTAATGTATGAAACTTGAGAGTGTTTTTCTGGTTCCATCTTCTAAGAGTTACTTGTGGCATGAACACTATGTATAGCCAACAGCTTCATATGTATCATAATTAGCAATATTAGGAATGTCACCAAAGGCAGACCATTCTGGAATATGTTCATCCTGCCAGCTGCCGATCATTTCATATAGATAAGAGCCTGACTACTTTTCTTTTTATCTTCAGGAGATATTATGCAATTGCTTGTCCTTAGAGGTGAATAGTGATGAAATTCCTGAGGCTCTGGTTAATGTAAGAAACTTCAATACTGAAATGTTTGTTTACAGTTAGAGCAGGTGTCTGGAATTCTCTTCTGCCTTAGATATTTATTTTGCATATCTGCAGGTAGTAGCTGTATCTCATAAACTCTAATCCTCACATATCTAACTAATGCCTTAGCTACTGGAAAATTCAGAAGGAATTATCATCTGTCATAATTGCTGCATGAAATGTAGTAGGTGTGCCCCCCTCAGTAAGAGGCAAGTTAAAGCAGTGAGTTGTTTATACCCACAGCTCCTCAGTGAGACTGATTTCTTGGAATATAGATTAATTCTTTTTTCTACAGTTATTTCAGTAGTATTCCACACAATAATGCCATAAACTCGCTTTTCTGTCACAAATTCAAGGACTGGAGATGCCTATGAGTCTAACAGAAATGATACAATAATTGAAAAATACTAAACAGCAAATTGATGAGGTAGTAAAATCTATAAGAATCGTTACACATGTAGGCGTGCAACTTAAGTGGCTAAATCTAGCAGAGAAATATAAGGATAGCATGGAAATTGGGCTGAAATTTCTAAGCGGAAAAAAATGCAGTGAACTAGAAGAATAAATTATTAAGTGGATTAAAAATCTCACAGAAACTCAAAAGGGCTTGGAAGATCCAATCATATGTCTTATAGATGTGAATGAGCATTGTACTTTGATGTCAGTGCTAGGCTTCATACTCTTCAACATCTGATTACTAAGGCAATGATGAAGAGTACAACATCAGCAAATTTGTAGGTGGTTCTAAACTAGAAAGAGCCATTGACATTAAAAAATGGTTCCAGTTTGGACACAACTTCATAAACCTGACAGCAGCTAACAGTAACAGCATGAATAGCACTGGGGAGAAATGCAGAATTCAGCACGTGAATCAGTGAGGTTGAATAATAGGGTGATCCAGGCTCAGGAAAAATGCATCCCAGAAAAGAGGAAGGCATGTAAGAATGCCAGGAGGCTTGCATGGATGAATAGAGAGCTCCTGGATACACTTAAATCCAAGAAGAAAACTTATAGAGAATGGAAGCGAGGACAGGGGACATGGAACAAGTACAAAAATACTGTTTGTGCAGCCAGAGCTGTGGTAAGGAAAGCTAAGGCACAGCTGGAATTGAATCTGGCCAGGGACATTAAAGGAACAAGAAGAATTTCTTCAGGTATATTTGTGAGAAAAGGAGAACTAGGGAAAATGTGGGACCCTTCCAGAAGAAAAATGGAGAGCTGCTGACAAAGGACATGGACAAGGCTGAGGTGCTCAATGACTTCTTTGCCTCAGTCTTCAACAGCAAGGGCTCCAACCACAATGTCCAAGTTCCAGAGAGTAAAAGTGAGGACTGGGAGCAGGCAGACCTGCCTACTATAGTAGAAGATCATATTTGTGAGCTCCTAAGAAACCTGAATGTGCACAAGTCCATGGGGCCTGATGAGAT
>VWZE01022426.1:28209-48200 GCA_013396675.1 Eubucco bourcierii
GAGAGAGAGAGAGAGAGAGAGACACGTTCGCCTGGCCTAGGGACGTTCTTCTGTGGAGTTGTTCTGCAGGATTGGTTCCTCGAATTCTTCTGGTGGAGGTGCCTCGGTGGTGGTGTTCCAGTGGAGGTACTCGTGGACCTGCTCCGGTGGAGGTGCTCATGTTGGCAGGCATTGCTCACGTCTTTTTATACAGTTTTTTAGACTGGTGTCCAGGTGCAACTCCCCAGGAAATCTTCCTGTGTATTCTCATGCATTTGCAGGGGTAAGGCAGCGGCACCGGGGAGGACCTCCACCCCCTTCCTGTGCTGCTTACCTGTCCACACCCCAAATACACATAAGCCTTTTCTCATCGGGGTAGCTGGTGTAAAGTGTCTACAACCTGGGCATTCAAGCCAGACTGGAGTCTGGGAAGTCCACAAAGACACCGTATCTCTGTTGATTTACATCCCTGAACTTTTAGCCAGGAACCTGGACTGAGTTTGGGAAGGTAACAAAGGCAATCTTTATCTGTGCTGATTTGAACAAGGGAGAGATGATTTAGACTCTCACAGCATGTTAAAATACTCTGCTGTTAGACCATGTAAATTTTTAGATTCTTGGGATGATGTTCCTTTCTCTGATCACCACAGGAAGCCGTGAATATCTTTGCGGTATAATAATAAATAGCAACGATTATTATAGTGCAGTAATAACTTACCTACAAACTAAGTTAAGGTTGTTTCATCTTGTGTTTATGTTCATATCATCCACACTAAGACTGCTGCGTTTATGTTGTCATTCACACTAAGCGTTTCATAATTTCTTTAAAGTTTGGTGTTTATGTCTGTTGTTTTGCTTACTTTTTAACAGAAAGCAAGTACTAGACTGTGCCCTTCCTCATGGTTCTATGCTATTTTTAGAACTGGGTACGTTTGTTATAAAAGAAGCTTCTACAGTTTGGTGAAAACTGCAGCTAGAGCTCAAGCTATGTGTATCTAAGATTCTTTATTGATGCTGCCTTTCATCCTGGATTCCTTCTTCCATGATAGCTACTGCTTATTTTAGCAATATCTGTAGTTATCTTGTATCTTCTGTTACAGTAGTTTGATTTGATGAGACAAGAATTGATTAGTACATATAACATCATATGGATATGGTCTTTTGTCAGTAGCCCTTCTTTTATCATGCCCACCAGTTCTTTGTACTTACAGAACAACTTAGTGGTATTTCCTACAACTCACTGTTTGAGTTATAACTGCTGACCTTGCTCTCACTTTTGCCCCATCTTTGCTCTGCAAGTGTGTGGATTTAATTTCTACTTTCCTGAGTTCTGGTTATTTTATATACCCAGGATTAATCTTTCATAATTACTTCCTGTAGCTATCTTTGAAGCATACATGTTAACTAGAAATTTCTATTTTTTTTTGGTTATTGATGTCTGCTAAACACCTGAAAAATGTGTCTCAATCAGTTTCTCAATAAGTTCCCAACTTTTCCACATGGATCTGTCAAGAATGAGAATGTCTAGAAAATATAGAATAGAACTGCCTTTAAAAATTATACTTTCTTTAGGCACTTCAGCACAGGGTTGTGATTTGATGAGTTTGGAGAGTTTTATTATGTCTGAGCAGCTGTGCATTTTGTACTGCTCAGTATACACATTTGACAAGTTCATGTCTTTTTGGTATATTGTTTTATTTTAAGCATCAAATATTTGCTTGACTCAGTGTCAGCTCTTACATAACATAGGTTATGCTTGTCTCAATGTCAGCTCATAACATAGGTTAGGGCTATCTCCCAACAGGCTATAACTGCCTTTAGCATTGGATCCTACATTCTAGAGTATGAACTGTTTTAATGAATGGAGCAACTTCACAACATGTTTTTGGATTATTCAAGGCCTTCTGGAGAGACCAAAACCAAATGTTTTTGGATTCTTCGGGGCCTTCTGGAGAGATGTATAGCAACTATACCACATGGATAAAATTTATTTTGTGTGCTATGGAAGTTGTGTTTGAGAGTTATCTGTGGGTTTTTGGTATGTTATCTGGTCACAGCACTTTTCTTTGACTTACCCTTACATTGTTTCACTATAGGATGAGTTAGAGAACTCAGCGGTGGATTTTTCCTAATGCTATTTAATATGATGGATGGGTAGGCTGTAGGAAAATAAAACCCAACCAAAACCAAACAAACCAATCTACAAAAACAAAAAACCCAACCAATCAACCAAACTCCCCCCACCAACATTCCTACAAGTTAGTGCCAATATAACCAAAACAGTTTCAGCTTGGTAGCATGTAACCCCTTACTGGAACATGTTTAGCAGTCATTGCAGTTTGTATTGTGGTTCTGGATCACTTCCTCATTTGCCTCTATTTCTGTTACAACAAAATGACATCAACACTTTTAATTTCTGGAAGATCTTTACTGTCTGGTTCCAGTAGCCCCATTTTTTATCTGACTCTACCATAGCATGCTTTTGGCATTTAAAATCAGTAATACATGTGCTCTGACTAAATTTGTTCTGATTTCCTTTATTATAGTTAGTAAGTAGGTGAAAAAATACATTGAAGCTGGAATGCAGTTCATATTTGACTTCAAATATTTGACTTACAACTGGATATCTTGGAGTCTTTTGCAGTGTATTTCATGGGAAATCTTGGATTTTCTTAACTAGTTCCAGACATTTAATTTTCTGAAAACCTCCGCATCTCCAGTGGTGATAAATACTTCTAGTTTTTAATCTTTTACCTATAATATAGAACAAGAATTGCTTTCAGACCATGTTTGGTAGCAAATTCATCCAGCTTCACACTGTGTGGGCAAACCTTCAGCGTTACTCTGGGATGAATTCGATGGTAATGCCACACAAGAAGAGAGAGAAATTCTGGCATGACAGTAATCTGCACTTGAAGATTATGTTGATCAAATTCAGACTGACTTAGCTACTCCTGTGAAACTCATTTAACCAAATGGTAAAGTCAAAGTCAGGCAGGAAAGTTAGATCTTTTTCAGAGTATTCCCAACTTTATTAGCTTCTTTCTAAAAAAAGTGACCTGTCATTAGTTTCTGTACTTCTAGGTAGCCTGAACTCAATCTGAATTCATATTACAGACAGAGACATTGTATAGGTCCAAGTTTATTGTGAAGAAAGAGCTAAAGATTTTTTTCTAGTGTACTTCCACTGAGATGTCATTCTATAATGTCTGTCATTTATTCCAGTCACAGTATCACAGTATTACAGTATCACCAGGGTTGGAAGAGACCTCAAAGATCATCAAGTCCAACCTGTTACCACACACAGACCTCAAGACTAGACCATGGCACCAAGTGCCACGTCCAAACGCACCTTGAACACCTCCAGGGACGGTGACTCCACCATCCCTGGTGACTCAACCAGTCCTTAGTTTCATCTAAGATAAACTGTAGTACACTGTACACTAGTAATAGCTTTGTTCTTGTCACTGGATTCTTTAGTGATCCTTCTTATTCGGGAATACTTTTCTGTGGCTAAGTTTGGTTACTTTTTATTCTCAATCACTTATCAGACAGACTTACTTAGCTTATAATATGGAAGTCTTTATGTCTTTGGAGTTTAATAAGAAACTTCTCACTCACAACCTACACTTCTCCCACAGAGTTGCCAGCCACCTCTCAGCATCAGCACAAAGCTTAGTGACAGCGTTGGTAGTGTTATGGCAGGATATATGGTAAGGTAGCTTTTCCAGAACTCAGAGTGAAATAGTCAGATTTATTGACTGGTAGGCATACAGTAAATGCTGTCATATTTCTTAACATTTCTGTTAATATCTCCCATAACTATTGTTGGTATTTGCCGAAGGAATATATGAATGATTGCAACCAACAGTTAAATCTATATTGCATTAGTGATAGTAAATATAAAATGTAGAAGTTATATTTTAAAGTCAAAAGGTATCTTAAATATTTATCCTCATACTATGAATAGAACACATCAGAACTTTATTTAGAAAATTTGCTAGGTAAAATTAATTATAAAAATATAAGACCATTAAAAAAAATTAATTATTACACAATTTAAAACTAAGAGAATAAGGTTTTAATTCCTGATATTCTTCAATTTCTGGAGTTTCAAGGAGGATATTAGTGACAAATTTTAAATGTCCATTGAAATGTGAAGAATTCTAATCAATGCTTCCCAGTCCTAAGCAAAATCATACTGCAAACTTTTTACTATTTCAAGATCTAGGAAATGTTTTCATGAGGTTCAATAAAACTTGCAGAGGAAGAATAGAAAAGCATTGCTCATGTGGAAGTTTATATGTGGTGACTGTTGGACTTCAAAAGGCTCACAAATCAGTTTCCAGGATCACCCCAGTTTCCCAGTAAAACTGGAGAAGAGAAATGGAGAAGAAAAAGCATTAAAAATACGAAGCATCTTCTCTGATAGAGTGAGTATTCAGTGTAGGAGATGAACAGCACTTACTGCCAATATTCAGATTAACAGTCAGATATGTTTAATTGTTTTACTTGCTACACCTCGGGTTCTTTCATCCTTTCAAGCCTCCAACACTTCCCTCTCTGAAGTCTCTGCAGCGTTGCATTGCTGTTGGTTGTCTCTGAGGTCGTTATCAAAGACATAAAGATGCACAGGCTCTGGTTCTGCTACAATGCATCTTGGACATAATTTCTGTGGTACTAATCACTTTAGAATTGATTGACTAAGTGGAAATTATATTAGCAATGTTGACATTCATAATGTTAAACATCATTGCTGTGCCTCCTTCTGAAACATCACTTGACTTTACAGGGAACATAAGAAACACATGTCTTTGGGACTACAGTCAGTATAGAAAATTGTCAACAATGATTATATTGAGAGGAATGAAGTAGATGGAAGTGACACGGAAAATGTTGTGACTCAATCCAAGATTCTTTTAGTACACATGGACATGCAGTCAAATGGCTGTTTGTACTTACACCATATTCACCACGGAAGTGACTTTGACTTAAATCTGCTCTTTGAAGCAAAGCTATTATCACCAGTCTAGGAAATAATTCTTTCATGATCTCTCCTTGTATTTTGATGTATCCTCCTTGTAAAGTGAAACACAATAACGGGAACAACAGACAGAGTCCTACTTATGCAGATCACATAGTTGCCAAATGAGGCCATTCCCTTGAGTGGGCGTTCAAATTCCTTTTGACAGGGGTGGTTGGGACACTTTCCTGATGAATTCACTTTTCATAGGACTTCTGGTGGAGGTGCTCATCTTTGCAGGCATTGGTCACCTCTTTTTATACAGTTTTATTATATCTGCCTCCAGGTGCAGCTCCCCCAGGACATCTTCCTGTGTATTCTCATGTATCTGCAGGGGTCTGGTGGTGGCACCGGGGAGGGCCTCCACCCCCTCCCTGAGCCTCTTACCTGTCCATAGCCCAAATACACATAAGCCTTTTTTTTCAGGGTAGCTTATGTAAGGCATACACACCCTGGCCATTCAAGCCAGGCTGAAGACTGGGAAGTCCACAAAAATGCTGTATCTCTGTTGATTTACATGCCTGAGCTTTCAGGAATCTGGGCTAAGTCTGGGAAGGTAACAAAGGCAATCTTTATCTTTGTTGATTTGAATAAGGAAGGGATGATTTACACTCTCACAGCAGGTGACACAATGTACTCTGACACTGTATTCATACTTGCTTGCTTCTTGTTACTGCCACCTTATATCCTGAACTGCCTGGAAACTACCTGCCAAGAGTTTACCAGGAGCAGGCTCTAAATGCCTCCATGCCACTGGCTTGCACAGCCAGCGTGACATCATGCTGAGACTGCACATGGTAAGACATCCTGCCTACATATGAAAGTCTCCTGCCAAGACGGGAAGTCCTGGAGATACACAGATCATCCAGAGGGATCAGGACCAGGTCAGAGATTGTCTTTCTCCTTTCCCCAGAACCCTGAAACCTGAGAAGAATCAGAAGTCTTAGTGGATGACAAGACAATAACAGAATTCCCTGAAAGCATTTGGGTACTGTCTGAAGCAGTAGCTAGCCCTGCGAGTCAGGAGATATTTTGTGAGTAAATACTAAAAGCCTCTTGTAATTCACTGTTGCCTTCTACCATAAACAGAAAGGAGCTTTCTGAGTCCATCTAGTGGACAAGTGGTGTATAGACTGCAAGTGGTATATTGACCGCAGCAACCTTTTCTTCCAGTTCAACTGAGTTCAATTAATGTTATATTATTACTGGTTATTTCTAGATCCTGTGTTATTATCTGCATAAAGTTTCTATGACCATGCAAAGAACCAATTATTGTTAAAATTAGTGGTCAGGGTGGTGAGAGTTCTAAATATTGACTATTAATAAACAATATTAATCTTTGAAAGTAATATCTCACCTCAGTTAATTGGTCCTCCATAATACCAGGGAGTTTGTGAATATAACTTATGTAAAAAGTCACTGATAGGATTTTAATTTTCCATAACAGTATTTGATCGATAACAACATGAATAACAAATGCAAGGTTATTATTTGAGGTACATTTTATTTCTCTCCAATATGTCACACAAATAAACATATCATGGAAGTATAGATCGAAAATTAAGACTTTGGTAGATGTCACGAAGTAAATTAATGAATACTTACTGAATTGTTAAATTATTAATCTGATTTCTATCATTCTGTTAATCATTGCATCTGAAAGAATTGTAAGACACATGATTAAAACTAACTTCAACATGCTATTTTGTACTGTAGATATCTTCTTAATATTTGGATTTGCTGTCCAAATAGATACCTGGCATTTTAGCAGTTTTTGCTGCAAAGAAGGAAACAGGAAAGAAAAAAAACAAACAGAACAAACAAAAAAAAAAAAGAGAGAGAGAGAAAAAGAAAGCCGTAACAAAATCAGAAGGATGTACAGAACAAATTGTATCTCTGAACACAAAAGAACTGCACTTGGCTTTGAAAACTGTTTTACAGTGCTAAATTTTTACTAAAATTGTGGAAGTTTTAGAACTCTTTCTTTGAAGTGAAACTGTCATACTTGTAGATTGCCAATCAGTCAATGTGCTGGTGGCTTGTATTCTAATTTAGGTTGATTCTGCATCACTGTGTGACATCTCATATGGATTAAGCTTCAAAAGTTCATATACTGAAGGTGGATCACTGACAAGCTTCAGCCTAAATGCCACATCTGTAGCTTTGGCAAAAAAAATCCTAACACAGTATGATGAAATTTCCTTTATTTTGGCTGTTATTTTCATTTAGAGAAAAGTATTTTTGGCAACTTCCAACTGCATGTGTTTGAATACGTGTTTTTGTATATGTGAAGTATATGTAATATACCATGCTGCTAAAGTGTATGTAATATAAACTAATCTCTTTATAGTTCCCTGGTAAACTAACACTTGATTACATTACACACTACTCATGTCTGGTCTTCTAGTGAATTCTATTGCCTTTAATAAATATAGAGAGTTATTTTTTTTGCTTTTAAAAGGTGTACATTTGAACACACCATAATGTCAAATTTGACACTGTAAATTTCTTGTACTGGAGCTGGATATTAAATACGTAATCAACTATTCAAATAGCTGAAAAAGTTTCTTTTCTTTCAAATCTCCCAAAGCACCCACTACTCTTCATCCTAAATTCTGTAGGGCTTTGTTTTGCATGTGTGTTTTATTTTCTGCATCCTACCATTTAAAGGGGATTTAAAAGTTTAATTAAACTTCAGGTGTGGTCTACCAAAATGGGAACATTCTCAGCTAATAATTACTAATGTTATAATGGAAGGTAGTAGAACTATGGGTAATAAAGAGCATTTTTTTGGTAGGCACAATATGAGTATGTTTCTGAAACAGTGTCTTAGATGAGCAATATTCTGATACTTGTTTCTTGAAATTCATCTAGACTTCAGGGTTCCAAAAGAATAATTCAGGAAAAAAGCATTTTAGTAATTAAAATAATTAATTTTATAAATGCAGTACCAAACCACCACCACAACTCAGGTCTTCTCCTGCCATTAAATCATAAAATAAATAAAGAACATAGAAATACTCAGACTATTTTCATTGCTATGAACCTAACTGTCAAATTATGGACTATTCACTGACAATATTAACAATTTTAAAAGAAATTATAATGTAGGCCTTATGAGGATGTTATTATCTATTTGGAAATTTGGTTTTATCTTCCTTATTGTCAGTAATTTCATGTTGCAGGTGCATTGAAACAAAACCAAAGAAACCCCACATCCCAAATGTGGTGGGTCGAGACTACCCCCAAAAATAAATCACCAGACTAGGTCAGAAGGTTTGGAAGCAAAACAAACCTATATTTTAAAAAGCAAACAATATGTAGCAGCATAAAATACAATGTATATGTACAAAATATATTTACATATATTTATAATTCAGAAACAATACAAGAATCCACCTGTACCCTCCCTGGAAAAGGGAAAAGTCAGCGGCTCTCCCCGCCAAGAGAAAGTCCGCTGCTACTTAGCCATAACAAGAGTCTCAGCCAAGGTCAGAGATGCCATGCAAAAACACCACCCAGCTGCAGCCAGAGTGAAGGAGAGAGAAGAAAGAACATTTTGTGCAGCACACTGCATCCTAATCAACAATCCAGTAGAATGATATAGACATATCTGTTACTTTTCCTTTGTATCCAGTCCCCTATTTTATTTACCTTTTAATGTTTTCTGCTCAACATCTCTGGAATGTTCTTATTCTTCTTTAGAATTTAGAACCACCACACCAAAACAACAAAACCATGCTACATTTAATTATTATAGAACAAAACCACTTTTAGGCAATTCAATGCTTGCACTTAAATTTTAGTGACTGAAAAGAAAAAAAGTGTCAGAAAATAAAATTATCCCATTAAATAATCATGGAACTTGTTTTCAGGCCTATCCCAGTAACATGTGAACAATTAGTGGCGTGATTTCACTCTACTAAAACTACAACTGAGTGTTAGTCTTCACATTTTTCTCTTGTTTTGATCGCTTTCTGGTAACCCAATAATATACTGAATTAAGAGATATGGTTGACAAGGGTGTCAAGGTTTGGAGAACAGGTATTAACAGTATCTCTGTCGAGAGGAGTAAGATTTGTTCTTCTAGATTTCTGTGTTGTGAAATTAAGATGCAACTGAGACCAGATATCACCACAAAACTATTTATTAAAGGATAAAGTTGAACAAAACAGAGGGAGAGAGGGAAGAGGGGAGAGAGGGAGAGGGAACAATGGAGAAAGAGAGAAGAGCAGGGAAGGAAAATAGCAGGGATTATATCAACTGCAGATGGGGGAGAGAGAGCGAGAGATGTGTCCCTGGCCCAGGGATGTTCTTCTGTGGAGTTGTTCTGTGGGAGTTGTTCCTTCTGGTGGAGGTGCCTTGGTTGTGGTGTTCCAGTGGAGGTACTTGTGGAGGTGCTCCAGCGGAGGTGCTCATCTCGGCAGGCACTGCTCATGTCTTTTTATACAGTTTTTTAGACCGTCATCCAGGTGCAGCTCCCCAGGAAATCTTCCTGTGTATTCTCATGCATTTGCAGGGGTAAAGCAGTGGCACCGAGGAGGGCCTCCACCTCCTCCCTGTGCTGCTTACTTGTCCATACCCCAAATACACCTAAGTTTTTTCTTTTCAGGGTAGCTGGTGTGAGGAGTCCATATCCTGGGCATTCAAGCCAGACTGGAGCCTGGGAATTCCACAAAGACAGTGTATATCTGTTGATTAGCATCCCCGAGTTCTTGGGCAGGAATCTGGGCTAAATTCAGGAAATCCACAAAGGTTTTTTCAATTGTATTGCTGCAGAAAATCCAAACTTTAGAAACAACCCCATTTTTTAATGAAGAATGATTTGTTCAGATTTAATTCTTTTTAGTAATAGTTAAAAGGTAATGTTTATTAATCTGTTACTGTGTAAAAGAGCAATTTTTAAATAAATGTGTGAAAGTCTTTATCCATAAAATGACATAAGAATTATGTTTTCACTTACAGCTGATGCTGAAAAAAATCCCAAAAGAGAAGATGGTTTGGGAAGGACTATGTTGAAAACATAGTCAGTGACATGGACAGAGGAATGGAGTGCACCCTCAGCAAGTTTGCAGATGACACCAAGCTGTGTGGCACAGTCGACTTGCTAGAGGGCAGGGATGGCATCCAGAGGGACCTGGACAGGCTGGAGAGTTGGGCCCAGGCCAACCTGATGAAATTCAATAAGGCCAAGTGGAAGGTCCTGTACCTGGGTAGGCACAATCCCAAGCACAACTCCAGGCTGGGTGGTGAATGGCTGGAGAGCAGCCCTGAGGAAAAGGACCTTGGAGTCTGGGTTGATGAAAAGCTCAACATGAGCCTGCAGTGTGCACATGCAGCCCAGACAGCCAACCGAGTCCTAGGCTGCATCAAGAGAAGCGTGGCCAGCAGGGCAAGGGAGGTGATTCTGCCCCTTTACTCTGCTCTCGTCAGACCCCACCTGGAGTACTGTGTGCAGTTCTGGAACCCTCAGCACAGGAAGGACATGGAAGTGTTGGAGCGGGTCCAGAGGAGGGCCACAAAGATGATCAGAGGGCTGGAGCAGCTCTCCTATGAGGACAGGCTGAGAGAGTTGGGGCTCTTCAGCCTGGAGAAGAGAAGGCTTCGAGGAGACCTTAGAGTAGCCTTCCAGTATCTGAAGGGGGCCTACAGGAAGGCTGGGGAAGGATTATTTACAAGGTCCTGCAATGACAGGACAAGGGGCAATGGGTTTAAACTGGCAGAGGGGGGATTTAGACTAGATGTTAGGAGGAAGTTCTTTCCAGTGAGGGTGGTGAGGCACTGGAACAGGTTGCCCAGGGAGGTTGTGGCTGCTCCCTCCCTGGATGTGTTCAAGGCCAGATTGGATGAGGCCTTGAGTGAGCTGTACTAGTGGGAGGTGTCCCTGCCTATGGCAGGGGGTTGGAACTAGATGATCCTTGAGGTCCCTTCCAACCTTACCATTCTATGATTCTTTGATTCTATGAAAACAATGTTTTGTTAGAACAATGACCTGAAGCTTAATGGACAGGGGGGAAAAAAAAAAAATCAGCATTGTTCAACAGTGATAATACGAAATTCATATTTCATTATAGGTGTTAATTTGCATTCTAGTAGCTGGCTAGTATGAGATTTCTAGAGCATGACATTTTAACAGAAACTCCAAAATATGCCCTTAAAGTCACTATTTCACCCTACTGTACATAAAGGGAGTCTGGACAGGTAGCTCAGCGCTTTGGTTCCACAACTTAGTATAAGCAGTTCCATAGTGGCTTTGATTTATCTGAGTATTCCAATATTTTTATAAAATCATAGAATATCTTGAGTTGGAAGAGATCCATAAGGATAACCAAGTCCATCTATCTGCTTCTTGTGGAACTACTTAAAACCAAATCACATGACTAAGAGCATTGTCCAGACACTTCTTGACCTCTGGCAGGTTTAGTACCATGACTACTTCACTAGAGAGCCTGTACCAGTGACCACTCTCCCAGCGAAAAATCTTTTCCTAAAGTCCACTCTGAACTTGCCCTGATGGGTCTTCATTCCATTTCCTCATGTCTTACTACTGGTCACTTGAGAGAATAGACCAGCATCTCCCCATCAGCTGCCCCCATTAGGAAAGCTGTAGACTGCAATGTGGTCATCCCTCAACCTTCTCTTCTCCAGGTTGCACAGGCCAGGTGACCTCAATTGCTTCTCACCAGTCATGCCCTCAATGCCCTTCACCATCTTGATCGCCCATCTTTGGACACTGTAATAATTTCTTGTCTTTATACTGAGGCACTCAAAATCACACAGAGTACTTGATGTGTCCAGTGGACCAGCCCAGTGTAGAGTGGAACAACTCCTCTCTTGACTGGCCAGCTGTGTTGTGTTTGGTGCACCCCAAGATACAACAGTCCCTTTGGTTGCTGAGCACATTGTTGAGCCATGTTCAACCTGCTATCAACACAACCCTCCACCTCTCTTTCCATATAGTTGCTCTCTAGCACTGTGCCCACACATTTGCATACATGACCAGGATATTTTATTCAAATTATAGCTCCTTCATAGTGAACCAATCTGTGGATATGTTGGCTGAGGATTTTTACCCCCTTTTTTGTTGTTGTTGTTTATTTTGTTGCATAATCATAACAAAAGTATGACCCGCAGTCAAACTTTGTTGTGCTGGTTTGAGGCTAATTGGAATATTTTAATTAAAAGTGATATTATAAGCTGTGAAAAGAAAACAATGGTGATGTCTACTTCATTCATAGGCTTGCTGAGGTGTATAAAAACAAGGACACAAAGATAGATAACACAGAGAGTCTCTCTCTCTCTGGAAGTCAGTGTGTCTTCTGGCCTTCTGCTGTGTAACCCAACTAATCATTCTGCTTCTAAACCCCCTTGTCAATCCTCCAAACTCACCTTGCACACAAGGCAGAGTCTGGGGTAAGGTAGAGGTGTGGAAAGAAGGTAGAAGGGTGGTTGGAAGCCCCACCTGGGGATTTCTAGGAGGGATGTTGTGTTTCTGTATTACCTTTAACATGTCTATTTCTGTAACTATTCCTGTCTATAGTGTATATCTCTGCTTGTACATTGTGCTGAGCTGTAAATAGAGCTTCAGTCCTTAACTTCCAGCCGGTCGAGTCTAGTCTGAGCGATTTTCATAGGGTGTGTGTGGGTGTGTGTGTGTGGGTGTGTGTGTGTAACTCCCAAACCATCACATCTGCCCATATTTTACTGATGAAAAAAAAGCCCCAACAACAAAAACCTTCACCCATTTTATCTAAACAACATGTAACAGTCATCTTCAGTGGCCAGACTGAGTAAGTCCAAGTCTACACTTGAATCAAACACACAGCAATTTTTAGGTATTTTTTTCAAATGCAAAGAAAATGTTGCAGTTCTCTGTTCTACAAAGAGAGAAACCACTCCCTATTTTAAAAGTCTTTAACTGATTAGTTACTGATACTTGAAGAATGGGAGAAACTTGAGAAAATCAGAGTATATATGCATCTCATTTAATTTTGATGAAAATAAAATGGTTTTATTCATGTCTATAGCCTGAGAATGGACACTTCTACATTCTAGAAATTTACTGTTTAAGGAACAAAACCTTAAGAAATAAGTCCTTTTGCCTTGTAATGAATTCTAATGGGAACAGTTTTCTCCTTTGGAAATAATAGAATAGACCTCTTGCACACAAGGAGCTCAAAACACCATTAAGATGTCTAAGAGTTAAGAAAAATATTTTAAAAATATATGGTTGGTATTTAATGTGTTCACAGGTTCGTGGGTGTTATTCAAAACCACAAAAGGTATAACTCATAATGCCTCTTTTACTGGAAAATGCATGCTCACTAACTAGCTTCAAATGCTCTTAAAAGAAATTTTGCAGATAGAGCAAAAGGGCAAAAGGGTGACATCTGGCATAGCAGACTTTCTAAGACAGTTTTGGCACTCAGCCTGCATTAAATGACACACTAAGAAAAGAAAATACTGAAATCAAAGAAAAAGAGAATACAATGAAAAATCAATTTCCAATCTTTAGCTATTGCAAATCAGTCAAAGTGCTTTTGTTTATTATCTGTCATATCTTGCAGTGGGCTGTTCTTTGATCTCTAAATGACCCAGAAATGGGTCTGAGGTGTAACATTTTATCAGCCTGATTACATCTACTCACTGCTGCATTTCCTAATGGCTATACACTTGGTTTCACCTTTCCAGTTTTCACCTGACTGATATACAAAAACATCCTCATCATTACCAAGCCTCATGCACTTAATTTTTCAGAATGGCTAAAGATGAAATACATGAGATGCTGTTTGAAGTGTGGCCAAATGCATTTTATACTTTAAGCAAAGAGTGCCATGGAAACTATGATATACATGTCCTTGGAAGAAAACAATCCATGTGTTTCATCTACACAGTGAAAGAAAAAAGAAAGAAAAATATAGAAGTTAGGATTATTAAATCTAACTTGAGGCAGGGAGGTATTTTTTTTTAGAGAATGTGTCTTAACCAAAAAAAACCCTAGAATTAGCGATTGCTTTGGCCCTTTTCACTGAGTTACCTACTTGACTAAGAATCACAGAATCATAAAATCGTAGGAATTGAAAGGGACCTCTGGAGATCATATAGTCCAACCTCTCTCCCCTGCCCCACCCCCACCCTCCTTGCCCTATCACTTGATTCCACCGTGAAGTACCCAACCCCATCCTCATGACCTCCACTCTTTAGATATTTATATGCCTTTATAAGATTCCCCTCTCAGTCCTCTCTTTTTCAGATTATAAAGCCCCAGATCTGTCAGCCTTTCCTTGCAAGAAAGATGCTCCAATCTCCTAATCATCCTTGTGGGCCTCTGTTGGACTTTCATAGTTCTCTGTCCTTGAACTTGGGAATCCAGGGTCTGGCCTCACCAGCACAGAGTAGAGGGGCAGAAGAACCTCGCTTGACCTGACGGCCAGCACTCTTCTTAGTACACTAACACTCCCAGGTCCCTCTTCATGGAGACACTTTCCAGCAGGTGAGCTCCTAACCTGTGCTGAAGCATGGGGTTATTCCTCCTCAGATGCCAGACTCTACACTTGCCCTTGTTGAACTTCATAAGGTTACACTCTGTCCATCTCTCCAACATGTCCAGGTCTTGCTGAATGGCAGCACAGCTCCCTGGTGTCAGTCACTCCTTCCAGTTTTGTATCAGCAGAAAACTTGCTAAGAGTACACTCTGTCCCTTCAGCCAGGTTGTTGATGAAGATGTTTAACAAGACTGGACCCAGTACGTACTCCTGGGGACCACCACTAGCCACAGGCCTCCAACTAGACCCTACACCACTAATCACAACTCTCTCTGTGTTCAGTCATTCAGCCAGTTTTCAGTCCACCTCACTGTCTATTCATCTATCCCATACTTCCTAAGCTTACCTATGAGGATGTTCTGGGAGACAGTGTCAAAAGCCTTGCTGAAGTCAAGGCAGACAACATCCACTATTGTCCCTTCACCTGCACCGACATTGAAGGCTATCAGATTGGTCAAGCACAATTTCCTCTATGTGAATCTGTGCTGAATATTCTTGACAATTTTATTTTCCTCGACATGCTTAGACTGCCTCCAGAATGAGTTGTTCCCTCATCTCTCCAGGGAGGGAGGTGAGGCTGGCTGGCCTGTATGTTCCTGGGTCCTCCTTCTTGCCCTTTTTGAAGACTAAAATGTCAGTAGTTTGCCTTCAATCAGGAGATGGTGCTTGAATATCAACTGGCTCTCTTCAGCATCCCTATCTTCTAGAACTCTGACTCATGGGACTCTTTGAAAAACTTCTTTGAGAAACTTGTTTCAGATGTAACTAAAGTGGAGCAGAAAGAACATATCAGTTTTGAGGGATCAATAACTCATTGGTTTACAGATTTGGGGAGCTAAGTATGCAAAACGTCAGTTACTGCTTCTTTATGTCTGCTATGCACCTGGGGTGCTTTGTTGATTTTAAAAAACACATACACATTAGGGAAATATTGTTGTGATTTCTGTGATACTGATTAGAATTCACACTATTAATTAGTTTTGAAAGATACATGTTTGCATTTATTTAAAGATGCTCTAATTTGAACTGCTGTTGCTATCTTTTCTGTTGTTTTTTTTTTTTTTCTTTTTCCCCCTGCCTGTTTCTGCTAGATTAAATAGATGTGGAAATGTAAAGCTACACAAAATCTAGCATAATAATAGTTATATAATAGCTAATATAATAAGAATAGCTAAAGTACACTAACCTGTACTGCAGAGTGTATAAATAAGACTTTTGCATAACTTGAGGTTTCTTTCAATATTTTTCCTTGTATGTTTTGCTTGAATGCTTGCCTCATTATGTAGCTTGCTTTACTTTGATAGACAAAAAAGAGATATTATTAAGGTTTTTTGATCCCTACTTTTGGAATGAGCTTGGGCTGGTATGGAGCTTGGAGAGTGAGTGTTTATTTTTGGGTGTCTGCTAGTCTGAATACTTAGATACTGCAAAAGTGACATTTCTAAGGCAGAGGAATTTGTATTGTTGCTTGTTGGGTAATAGAAGAAGTTGGGTTTGGTGTTCCTTCAGTAGATTTAAAACAAGTTCCACTAATGCAGCACAAGGCATGCAGTGTCACAAAACAGATCTGTGGAAGTGGATTGGAGAAAACCAACCAATCAACAAACATTGTACAATCCTTTTTTCACAGAGGCTGTAAAAATTCTTGGAAAAGCAAATTGACTTCTACAGCTCTGTGATAAGCTATGCAGTCAGAAAAAAACATGCATATATATTTGATATGTATCTTTGTCCAAATTCCTTTACAGTGTTTTTTACAGTGTGACTAATCACTAAAGTATATTTCACACTTCTGTATTAAAGTATCACCAGCAAGAGCCACATTTTATAAAACAGAAAGGAAAACATTATAGATTGAACTATTGCAGTGCACCATTGCTCTCAGGAAACAATAAAAATTAAATTATTCTCCACTGAAATAAGTCTCAGTATCTCAACTTAGTTTTCCATGAACATCTGCCTTCTATTTAAAATCAACATAAAATCTGGTAGAGTTTACATCTGTGCTCAGAGGAAGCAAAGAAGTGAAATAAAAGTGAATAACCATTTGGTCCTGAATGCTGATGGCAGAGATTTGGGTACAAATTTTACAGTAGCTTTAGCTGGTGATATTAATTCTTCAGTGTAACAGAATAGCATGAGTTGTGGAAAATATAATTTAAAATAATATTTACAAAATAAAAGCTTTTTAGCAGCCACTTTTGTAGGTCAGAAATTATCTGGAAATCCTTTCCATCCCTTCACTAGAATGAATGTATCTAAATCTGTTTCCNCCCCCCTATATCTTTTATTTTTATATTTATGTTATGGGAGTCGATAAATCAGTTCCTAACCATTCTTGTGAGGAGTCTTTATGCAGAAAAGTAAAAAATTGATGGAAGCTAATAATGTTTTGCTTTGTTTTGTTTTTACTTCAGTGAATTATAAGTGCATAAAAATAATTCTAATAAGCTAGTTCTAAGAAAGTTACAAAGAATGGGCTTCTTGAAATTGCTTCAAATTGCTTCAGAGCAAGGTAGGGAGTGATTTTTTTGTCCTCCTATTTTACAAGGAATGCTTACAAGTAAAAATTGCATTAGTATGGAAGAAACTCGAACATAACTGTATTTAATATGTGTTATTAAAAAAAAGGGTACTTGCCATTGAGATATAAATTGCTATAAATTATTAGTGAGCTATAAATGTTGAAAGGCAGGCAAAATTTCTCTACTAACATGAATGAAGAAAATATTTCAGGAATACTGAATGCGTTTTTCAAAGGGTTTCTCTCCATTTATTAGTGTTCATAAAGGCATCTGTATTTTCAGTCTTTCATCCACTTTTTTTGTCAAGTATTATGTTTGATGAAGGAAAATTACATGCTTGCAACACACTTGTTTTGCAAATAGTAGTACAAAGCTAATTGTTTTAATCTCAATTGTAACAAATTAATCTTTTGAAAGTTCTGCATCTTTATTATCCTGCCAGCTGTGTTATAAAATCGGCCCAATATCAGTTAACAGGACATGCTGTAAGGGTGTGGTCTTGGGTGAAAAGATGTGGGAAAACATTGTTTATCTGTTCAACTTCAGACAGCTTCAGTGCCTTCAAAGGAAATTGTTTATGTTCTCCAGGAAAGAAAGGAGACAAAAGCCACACATGAGAAATGGACCGACTGAAGGAAGATGAATACATGCAGACATCAGTATGCATCATCATTGTTACAGCAATATGTACTATAGGTTTAGAGTATTAGTTCGGATTACATTCCACATCACTTCTCATTCTTTATTAGGTTTATTGTGAGAAAGAGACAATCTTACAAGCAATCCACCAGTTCCAAACCTTGGTCTGTGTCTCCACCAGCTAGTAATCCAGTTGTAATATATGAGGATTTGGCTTTCAGATGACCTAATCTGTAAGATAATAGGGTACCATTCAATGTTGGGAGGAACCAGGAGTGAGTGCCTGGAGGATCCAGGAGGCCCCTCTGATTGATGTTCAAAGAAAATACAATGGACCAAGTTCACCTTGTGAAGAAAACCAGCTGTTAATTCGATCAAACGGATCAAGAGGTGGGGGTAGTGGATAGTACTAGGAAAATGAATATGTATAAAGCTAATATAATGTCCTATATGAGCACTGTTATCTGCTGTTAGTGGTGTGCCTCTAGCAAATTTTGCTATGCACCAAGTACTGTTTTGCTTTTATTTTATAATAAACCTTTATAGTTAAATTTTAGAGTGAGCCTGTTTCTCACACAGTGCAGTTCACTCTATCGCTATCTTGAGCTAGTTGACATTGAGACTCACGTCTTATATCTGCTTCACGTGCGATTTGGAGGTTGTGCTCCAGTCCAAGTTCAGTTTGGTTTTATGAACCTAACATTGCATGCGGGAGCGTTCTAAAGATCTCTAGAGAAGGAGACTCCTCTCTGGGCAGCCTGTTCCAGTTCTCTGTCACTGACAGAGTAAAAAAAGTTTTTTCTCATGTTGAGGTGGAATTTTCTGTGATTGAGTTTACATCCATTGCCCCTTGTCCTATCACTGGATATAATTGAAAACAGACTGGCTTTATCCTCCTGGCAGCCACCTTTCAGATAGATACAGATATTGATACAGTCCCCTTTCTGCCTTCTCTTCTGCAGACTGAACAGTCTCAGGTCTCTCAGTCTTTTCCTCCTAAGAGAAATGCTCCAGTCCCTTAATCTCTGTTGAACTCTCTCAAGTAGTTCCCAATCCCTCTTGAAGTGGGGAGCCCAGAATTATACACCGTATTGCAGATGTGGTCTAGCTAGGGCTGAGTAGAGAGGGAGAAGGATCTCCCTTGATTTGCTGAGCACTCTCTTAATGCACCCAACTACATACCATTTGCCTTCTTGGCAACCAGGACACATTCACGTGGATTTAACTACGTTCAACTTCCTCAAATTATCTTTAACCAAATCCTCACTGACCAGAGTAGATTCCTTCCAGGCTTTCTCTATTCCTAGGGGGTGGTCCTAGCAGTAGACATTGAGGCAAAATAGGCATTCAGTAGTCCTGTTCTTCCTTTTACCAGTAGTGTGTTTGAATGATCCCATTTTGTTGTCTTTTACTTCCTTCAGCAGATTTAATTCTAAGAGAACCTCAGGTTTCCTTATTGCATCCCTTTATACTCTGACTACCTTCCTATAATTCTCCCATGTGACCAGTTTGTTTTTATAAATACTGTGAAATATTTTTATAAGTACTGTGAAGACTTTCCTCACCAGTTCTTTGCTAATCCATGTAGGTCTCCTGCCTGCTTCCTATCTAAGGATAAATAACATGTTTCAGAGAACAAACCATTGCTCTGCAGTACTCAGCTCCTGGCTGAGTAAGGAAATGTTCCTGTTTTACAGGTGCTTATCAGAGAGCATTGTTTCATCTTAGTTTAATAAAGCTTACATGATTTCCCTATCAAAATTGAGGTGACTGTATTGCTGCTGCTCTTTTAAAACTCTTTGAGATCGGTTTGTGACCATAGAATAATAGAATCATAGAATGGTAAGGTTGGAAGGGACCTCAAGGATCATCTAGTTCCAACCCCCTGCCATAGGCAGGGACACCTCCCACTAGTACAGCTCACTCAAGGCCTCATCCAATCTGGCCTTGAACACCTCCAGGGAGGGAACAGCCACAACCTCCCTGGGCAGCCTGATCCAGTGCCTCACCACCCTCACTGCAAAGAACTTCCTCCTAACATCCAGTCTAAATCTCCCCTCTACCAGTTTAAACCCATTGTCCCTCATCCTGTCATTGCAAGACCTTGTAAATAATCCCTCCTCAGCCTTCCTGTAGGCCCCCTTCAGATACTGGAAGGCTACTATCAGGTCCCCTCGAAGCCTTCTCTTCTTCAGGCTGAAGAGCCCCAACTCTCTCAGCCTGTCCTCATAGGAGAGCTGTTCCAGCCCTCTGATCATCTTTGTGGCCCTCCTCTGGACC